>JAYWIR010000128.1:0-82457 GCA_036172245.1 Raillietiella orientalis | reverse complement strand
AAGCCCGAGGACTTCGTCCTCCGGGACTTTAAACTTTTTAAACTCCGCGGCGAACGACCGCAAAACCGCGGGGGAGTACAGGCCACCTACCTTGTAAAGTAGGGCCGGGTTGTAGCCGTCGGCCATATAGGCCCGCTGTTCCTCTGCGGGGGGCGCGCAGGCGCCGCCACCACCGCGCTCCATGCCCTCGCCGGGGCGGGGGACGATTCCGTGGGGGAGATGGCCCCCACATCCATGGGCTGGGGGGACGAGGCTCGCTCGCCCCCCTCCGCCGTCTTTGCGGCGTCCTCGGGCATCTCTGCCCAGGAACAACCGCTCACAGCTGAAAACACCGAAAACACTCGCGAGAAAAACGCGGAGCACCACAAAAGCACGTCCACCCTCTCAGGCGGCGGGTTGAACAGCTGTCGTGAGGTCACGTCGTATCGATCCGTCGTTTGCCACCCGGATATGCCGGAACATTTATTATTCTAATTTTCTACAAAAATTAGATAATAAAGTCTTTCAAAAGTTAATTGTGTGAAACACTTGACTTTCCCACCTTGGTTGACGTGTCGGTTGCCGGTGCATAGACCGGTTAGGTCCATTCCCGAGGCGCATGGGAAGGGAAAACTAAAACAAAGACAAACAAAAAGAGAGATATCGGGGAGGGAAACAGTTTCATGGGGAGAGGGGGGGGGCAGGGCAGGGATCACTGCTTCTTCCGAAGGGCAACCGTGCTTTCGACGAGGAGAAACGCGCAGATTGGATTGGCCCTTCACGGCGGAAAAAGTATTTTCCGCCATAGCGGGCCTGAAGAGGCGTAAGGCGCCTGGGGAGGATGGCCTGCCCGCGGAGTTCTTTCAGTGCTTTGTGGCGGAGCTCGTCCCCTTGGTGCTAAGCCTTTCCTCGCTGATGCGTTTTGAACCCGGTCGCGCCGGGACGTTTATTTGTAAAAACGAACCACAAACTTCAAGGCAAATTCATCCTTACGAGACACAAGAAACGCCCATACAGTAAGTTCAGTTCACAAAGATCAACGCAGGGTGCCTTCCAAAAGAAACGAAGGAAGGGAGAGGGATGCAGAATAAACAAAATATAAGGGTACAAACAAAAAAAACCAGTGGAGAGTGGGGTCAGGTATCTTTGGTAGTAAACGTTTCTAATCTTTCTGGAAGCGCTGTTTGACAATGGCGACTTCCCTGGAGACTTTTCTGGGCAGATGAGGCCACCTGACAGCTGCTTTCATAAAGTTCGCAGCGATTCTGGCGGCGTTCGTTCGCTGCGAGCTTCCTTCTTGTTTACGGCGGGCGATCACGATGGCGCGGATGCAAGAGGTTACTTTATCCAGAGGAAATGCTCGGCACCAGCCGACGTGCGACGGATAGTCAGGCGCTATTACTCTTCTCTGTATGCAGAGGCACCGACGGAACGCAGCCTCTCCCAGCTGCTTCTGCCGATTGATACACCTGTTGTAGACGAGGACGAACGCGCGCGTCTTGATGAGCCCTTCACGGCAGAGGAAATTTCCTTTGCCATCTCGGGGCTCAAGAGACGAAAAGCGCCAGGCAAAGATGGGCTCTTCGCTGTATTCTCAGAGTGTTTTTCGGCGGAGCTCATCCCCCTGGTGCTTCAACTCTCGTTGCTGATGCGAGACTCGGGCGATGTGCCCGCCTCGTTTCGCTCAGCGAAGGTGCGACTGCTGCCGGAAGGCGGAGACTTGCGCCAACTGAACAACTGGCGTCCGATCACATTAGTGCATTCGAACGTCAAGTTGTTCTCGAAATTTTGGGTAACGCGGATGGGTAGGATTGCGGAATCCTTGGTAAGTCCGGAGCAGACATAAGCTGTTCCTGGGCGGTCCATGGACGCGAATCTCTTGTTCATCCGCACATGGCTGCTATTGCAGCATCGTGTGGCGGTGGATCGTCGTGCGGAAGCGCCACCTGCGATCTCTTACCGACGGAGGCGCGAGACGCAAAGAGAGACACCGGGAGCCTTGGTGGTTGCAGTCGATCAGCACAAAGCTTTCGATTGCGTGAACCAAAAGCTTCTTCTTCAGCTTTTGGAACGTCTGCGTCTTCTGGCATCCCTGTTGGCGTACTTGCGCTCCTGCAGGCGCCACGCGATTACATCCATTGTTTTCAGTGCCTGTCGCGTGTACGGCGTGCCGGTACGATCAGGAATTACGCAGGGTGACAGCTTAAGCCCACTGCTCTTCAGCATTTATTTTGAATTGGTGCTGGAGGCTTACAGGCTGACGCTAGCCAACCTGCCGAGCTCCTGTCCAGGAACGTTGGCCGTGCCAGCCTATGCCGACGACCTGCTTCTCCTGTTGCCCATGTCCACCCCGGCGACATCGCTTGAAGATTTCTTTGAGTTCATCCGTCGCGGTGCGGGCGTGAGCGTCAACAGGAGCAAGTGCATGTTTTTTTTGTGGGAGCGACGTGGGAGGCGCAGTCCGACTGGATCGACCTGGGGATCCCCACGAGCAGGTACCTCAGGTACCTTGGCGTGCCGTTGGGCGACTTCTGCATCTCAGAAGCGTAGTCGGACTGCCTTCGGAAGGCAGAGCCTGCACTTGGCCCGTTTTCAGGAGGCGAGTTCGTCTTGCCGGAACGGGCCAGCATCTGGAACATATTTGTTGCCCCCCTTCGCCGCCTCCTGTTTTTGTTTGTCCACCCCCCAGGAAGTTAAAGTCTGGGCGCAGCGCCTTCTACGGAAAGCGTTGTGGAACGCTGCAAGATCCCGTGTTAGACTTCAAGACTTTGTGGCGCCGCGTCAGGATGCAGGATTGGGCATCCTCGACTTAAACAGCATCGAACTGCAGGTGCAGTTTCGCATGCTGCGGCTCTGTGCCAAGCTGTGGTGTACGCCGTGGTGCTTACCCGCACGCCTTATACTGAGGCGCTCCACGGGAAGCGAGGGACGGCTTTTGTTGCTACCCCACTGTCGGAACACCAGAATAGGGTTTGGCTTCCCGCTGAGGCAGCTGTCCTCACTGCTGGAAGCCCAAATCTGGATCTCCTACCGCACCATGAACATTAATGCATGGCATCAGGAATCTTTTCCATCGTGGTCAGCTTCCGAAGGAACGCGTTCGGAAGATCTTCGACGCCTGCGACTTCTCCGCAGTCATCAAATGGACGAAGTCATGCAGGACAACAAGTTGTCGGATCGTCTGGCCGCCACACCACTCGCCGCAGCGCTGTCTGCCCTCAGGGCAAGCAACGACGGTTGCCTACCGGCGGAATGGGAGTTCTCCTGCAAAATAGCGGGAGTCAGTAAGCTCCTCGTCAGCTAGACGACAAAGGAGCTGGTGCAAGCCGTCACACCTCGGAATCGGGCGAAGGGCCTGTTTCGGTGGAGCGAACATTTAAGTGTGCCCTCCGGAGAGATAGTGGTTCCGTTCGTTTGTTTGGACCGCTCGATGTTCCCCCTTAAGTAGAAACAAGATGTGCTGCTCTTTTTACATTGTGCATTACACTGTAATAGACAGCGAAGCATCATTTTCGGGGGAGCTGCTTTGCCAAACTGTTTAAGGTGCGGAGAGAACGAGGCTTTTCCGCAACTTTTGCTGGACTGCGGTGACCTCCGGGAACTGTGGCGAAGGATCACTTCGGCCATCATGCCACAAGGAGGCATTACCATTGACGTGCTGCAGCGCTTCTTCATCAGAAATGGACTTTCGGTTGGCGGGATTGTCGCAACCATGTGTTGCGTTCGCGCCATCGTGAAGGCCCGATACGCCCTGGAGTTGTCAGCGTAGCGAAGGGAGGCTCACCTGCTTGTAGCTCAATTCATGGAGAAGGCTTCAAGGTGGTCTCATCTTCGTGACAAGGTGAATGAAGACATCACCGGCATACATCCCCGGTTTACACACCTTTGAGAACGGCGTAATCTGGTGACCGATGCGACCTCTCGCCCACCCATACCCCGTCCCCGTTCGCTCGGTGAAATTTTCGGTGCCCATGCTTTTATCCCCGTGTCTTCCAGAGCGATCCCAAAGACCCTTATCCCCTCCTCCTTATTCATTGTTTTCATTTTATTTTGGTTTCTTTGTGTTCCCCGCCCCCCCCACACCGTTCAGAACACAGTTACTCAGGCCTGCGTGACAGCAATATTCTCTTCATTCTTGCTCAGTCGTCGGTTGGGAGTTTGGTTCCCAACTGGTTTATTTTGTATAATTGCTATTTTTGGTTATGCTATATGGAATAAACGCCCCGGCGTGACCAGGTGAGAAATCTCCGTTGCTTGTTCTGCAGAGATCACATGGATCTTCTGGAGCAGCACTAGGTCCAACGATCCTAGAATGGCGGCCATGTCTCGTCTCCTGCCGGCGTCTGTCATGCCGTTCACGTTCCAAACGGCGATGCGCAGACGACGGCGGGAGGAGATTCCCGCAATTACTGCCGGGAAGATGACGGTGTGGGGGTACCCTCCTCTTCCGAGGCGGGTGAGATGACCATTAGGGTTTCAGCCTCCTCAGGCACCTTGGGTACCTTTCCGGCTTAAACCCCCTCCATCTCCTCAGTGTCTGTGCATGGTGGTCTCTCGGGTGACGATTCCCGGGATTCTCCCACGCTCATGGCACCCTCGCAGTCGGAAGTCATCTCCACGTATTCGACCTGGAGAGGGGCTTTCCGGGGTTTTCTGGACTTCCTTCCAGCCTTCCGGCGGGGTGCCGCGGAGATGGAAACTTGGTTTTCGGCCTGCCTTTCGGGGATGGAAGTTACCGACTCCTCGGTGGAGGCCGGACGCCTCGGTGCCTTTTTGCCAGCCTTGGAGGGGTCTGGCTGCAACGATGCAGCCAGCTCCTAGGCCGCACACTCGAAGGCGGCGTCATCGATCACGGTCTCGATGACGGACGCTTCCGCCGGTTCGCTCCCCACGCTGTTGACATTTTCAACAGTGGGTTGCTCGTCGGTAGCAGCGATTTCTACCTTGCGGCGTGCGGCGGGGACGCTTTCTACGACGATGCTGCATTCTTTTAAATTCTCGCTAATATGCTGTTCTTTATTTTGGTAGGCGAGCTTTTTTTCAATTCGTCGTTCTTTCTTCGACTTTTTTTTCTTTTTCGTTGTGAATTCTTGCCATTCCGACACCTGACCGCTTTTGTCGATCTTTTCGGCATTCGTTGCCGGGGTGTCGGCTGAGGCCTGGACCACGGGAGTGGGTGGCACAGCTGGAGCGGCAGCCTTCGCCGCCAGTTTTTTCTGTAGCATTCGCGCGGTGGTATAGTCCTCGAAAGGACTAGGCTTGGTCCATACTGCATGCACCGTGCCTTCTTTTCCCAACGAGGCGCGTAACTGTTCTTTCCGCATCGGAGCGGTAACTTATAAAAGGTGGACCACCATACTGTGGTCCGCCGTAACGGGAAGGAACCTTAGTGTCCCCATTACCACGGGGGTTTTAAGCAGACGTTGTGCCAGATCTGCATGTTTGCAGATCACCTCTACGTACTGCCCCCTGCTACGAATGGTCACAGCGCACAGCTCCTCCACTTTAACATCGAGAGCGCGCATCCCCTTCGAAAAGGCGCGCGTACTCTCAGAAGAATACAAATTTCCTACCTTGTAGAATAATGACGGTTTATACCCCTCTTGCACATAGGCAGATAATTCCGCCGCGGCTGCAGGCGATGGCGCCGACACGACGGCGCTATACGCCCGCGCTTCAGCGGGGACCGGTTTTGTGGGGGCGGACGCCGCCACCTTTTTCGCCACTGAAGGCGACGTTGCCGCCGCCCCCTGGCACTCCACCTTCTCTAGAGGCGACGTTGCCGCCGCCACCTGGCACTCCATTTCTTCAGGAGGCGACGTTGCCGCCGTCTCCTGGCACTCCGTCTTCTCTTGAGGCGACGTTACCGCCGCCACCTGGCACTCCATTTCTTCAGGAGGCGACGTTGCCACCGCCCCCTGACACGCACTGGTGGTCGTGTCAGGCAGTGCTGCCTGATCGACCACCAGAACTTTTCTGCTAAGCGGCTTACCAAATTTCCTAGGTGGATTGACACTCGCCTGTCGAGCCGCCACCGACGCATAGGAAAAGGGCTGCGCCGCGGCAGCCGAACAAGATGGCGTCTCGCCCTGAACCGCGTGGACGCCCGCGGGTCCTGCCTGGGACGCCGCCGCTCCGAGCGCAACTTTCGACGTCGCCACCGTTTTCGCCGCGGGCGGCACCCTCGGCATCGCCTCCGCAGGCGCGACGTTCCCCTCCGTGGGCACGATCCTCGGCGTCGCCTCCGTGGGCACGATCTCCGCAGTCGTCGCCGCGGGCACGACCCTTTGCCTCGCCGCCGCCGGCGCAGCAAAGCCCGCCGCGGGAGCGATCCTCGGCATGCCTGCCACCGACTCGCCGTTGCCGCACGTTACCTCCATGGCTTCCATGGGGGACGACGGTCTCTCCACTCCTCTTCTAGGTGCCTGCACCCTGGCAGGTGGTCTTGCTGCACGGGACCACTGCAGGTCTTTTGGCGCGATCTCCTCGCCGCTTCTTTTGTAGTTTCGTCTGAAAAACTTCCCATCTCCGGGCACACACGAGCACAATTAGCTGATTACGTTGTCGAGCGCACAATACTTTGAGCCGCGAAGCAAGTTCACCGACTCGGCAGTAGAAGAGCAGTATCCCGACTGTCAAGAAGGTGACTCCATTGACGCCTCTTAAAGGCGTAGCGGAAGCAACGCTTGCAGAGAACGCAGCGAAAATTCCGGAGGTTTCCGCAACTACTGTCGCGGAAGCCTTCGAAAATCGCGAAGGCAAATGGAAGGATGTGGAGTGGAGGAAAGAAAAATCTACAAAAAAAGCTCCGCAACATCCATCCCTGAGCTCTTCCAAAGGAAAAAGCAGTCGCGGGAATGCGAAAACACGCGCAGCTTGTGCCACTTCCAAGCAAAAAGCCAGCGGCTTCAACGCGTGCCAGTCCGCTTCTGTGACAGCCGAGAAGACCATTCCGGTGCACTCGGACGCCTGCAAGCGCACGTCGATCGTGCGATCATCAGACACCGCAAAGGAGTCCTATAGCGCCGCGACGCGTAACTCGCGCGGGAGCGAGCGCCCGCAGTGCTGAAGCCCTGAGGCGTGACACACTCGCCGTGGAACGGCGAGTGCTCACCGCGGAACCCACAGGTTCTGCACCCGGGGTGGAGCACATGATTACGTGCAGCACAGTTGAGGCCAGTGGCGACTGCGCCCTCCAGCCCGTCGTGCTTCTTACCGCCCGCTCGCCGGGTGAGGCGAGCACCACGGCCTCGCTTTCCCAGCCGTGATGAGGGCAATCGCGTCTTCTCGTCGTGTTGTTGTAACGTCTTGGAACGACAACGGGCTCCAACACGAGGAGAAAAGGCGACTAGTGGCTGACGCTCTGCGCGCCTCCGACTTGACGCTCCTGCAGGAGATTCACAGCATCTCCGGAGAGCAGGCTGCCGAAATCGAAAGTTGCGCGGGCGGAACGCTACTTTATAGGTGCGGCGTTGCACGTACGTGCGGCGTCGCTTTCCTCGTGCGAGGAACTTTGGCGGGAGCGGTGCGCAGCGTTCGTTTCGACACGGAAGGCCGAGTGGGACAGCTTGTACTCAAGTGGTCCGTCTCGATCGACCTTGTCGTTAACAACGTGTACGCGCCGAGCTGTGCTGGACAATGGGCTGGAAGGATTGAGTTTTTCGGTACACTTCAAAGCCAGTGGCTCCCTCGATCTCACCCTACTCGGCCCATCTCATTGCGAGGGACTTTAACGTCCACCTGCTTTCCGAGAATAGATCCCACAAAAGGGAAAAGTTGCTAGCGGAAGAGATGTGCGCGTCCGTGCACGCGTGCAACTTGTTCGCTAGCGACCCTGTTATGGCAGCAACGCCGAAACACGTATACCTTGATGAACACTTGCTCTGTCGAGTGGGTCGGAGAGGTCCCGTGCCGTTTGTGCTTTCAGATTACAACAGGCTCGAGTTCGAGTTGCTCCCGCCAGGCAAGAGGCCTCCAAACTGTTTTTGGAGGATGCCAGCAGACTGCCTAAGCCACCCGGAGGCGGCTGAGCATCTTCGCCAGTACCTCCTCGGCTTAGCCATAAGTTAGCTCGAGCACTGGGACGAACTGAAATGATCGGTCCGCGAGTTATGCTGCCGGTTTCCCTTGAACCAGCTTCCGCGCGGCTCCGAAGAGAACGTAGCCAACAGCAGAAATTTTCTGCAGGCATGCTCTCTTTCCAGGCGCGCTGACGTTGGTCGATTATCCGAGTACAAGCCAAAGGCCGAGCGCCAGGTCTGGCAGTCAGGGGCGACAGTTCTGCTCGACGACCAGGACCGAGAATGCTCAATCTAGCCGACGTTTCTCACCCGGATATGCCGGGGCATTTATTATACTAATTTTCTACAAAAATTAGATAATAAAGTCTTTAAAAAAAGATGTTTTCTGTGGGGAAACACTGGGTAAACCACCTTGCTGGACGTGTCGGTTGCCGGTGCATAGACCGGTTAGGTCCATTCTTGAGGCGCATGGGAAGAAAAAACTAGAACAAAAACAAACAACAAGAGAGATAACGGGGAAAGAAACAGTTGTATGCGGAGAGGGAGGGGGCAGGGAAGGGATTACTGGGCGCCTGGGTCGGTCCTCCGCATCCTGTTAAGGATGCAGTCAAGTTCTGCTTTAACTGAGAGAGCTGGACGCCACCTTGTCGCCGTCTCTAAAGAGAACGTCGTCCAGTGGATAACGTCCCTGCATCTTGGTCCTCTTCTTCTGGCGTGCCACCTTTGCACAATGCCGCGCACGCAGCAGAGGACTGCTAGAGACGCAGCGGGGCGCAGGCCGTCAGCAGAAAGAGGCGACGGTAAATTTCCTTAGTGTCGCCTACTGGAAGATGAAGGATTGGGGCGATTCTACTCCAGAGTCCATCCAGGGCGACACACTCGAGGGTGAGATGCGGGAAGGTTTCTCTTTTTCCGCAGTCGACACAGCGGGCTTCCACTTTCCCCAGTGTCCAGTGAGACAGGCGTGCTCTGCTTAACAGTCCCCAGTGCAGAAATAGCAACGCCGTCTCCTGCCACTTCAACGGAAGTATGCCGCAATCCCAACACGCTGGGGGCCACTTCACCTCCTTCGGAGGTATTGCGAGCAGCTCTCCCCAGCGCGCAAGTCCGTGAGGCAGGACGCTCGGGGTGGCAGCGTCCGTGAGCTCCCGAGTCGTCCACGCCTTTAAAGGTTTTTTCCTGCCTCGGATGAGGCAGGAGACTTCCCACGATGCCAGCTCGTTGCTGCTCCTACTGTTTTTCAGGGAGGACAGAACGGGGGCAAGGGGACTGAAAGAAGCCCACAGAAACTTCCGGGGCGTGTTAATAATCTCCTGCAGCGGCTGTCGAGCGTACGGTCCTCGTCGTAGGAAGTTGTATTCCGCGTCGCTCGTGCCGTCGATCTTAGCCCACGCGGAAGCTGACTCCTGAAGCCAGGCAGTCCAGTTCGCGGAGAGGCAGGAGATCCAGGTATTCTCCCTCATCAGGGTGACCATCTGGCGCAAATTAAGGCCACAGTTGGAGAGGCTGCGCTGGTAGGCCACGAGGATCGAGGACAATCCTTCGCAGCCGGTCGCTCTTCTGGCGAGGAGCCGTGCAGGATCGCACCATGGCGTCATCCATAAGCTAGCCGCAAGGGCTAACTTCCGAAGTGTTGTCTGTATTTGGATGCGCTCCAACGTAAGGAGGCCCAAGCCACCATCCCTGCGTGGAGCGCACAAGTCTTTCAATCGGACTCGCGACCTCGCTCTGCCCCAAAGGGCAGTCCTCAAGATGGCTTTGGTCCGTCTCTGTATGATATGAGGGGCGGTGCAAACAAAAAGTAATGGGCGTAGGAGGGGGGCCGCGAACGCGTTTACACCACGGCCCGCTCCTGCAAGTAAAACTTGCCGTTCCGGAACGGGCCGATCGCCAACTCCACCTTTTGGAGATGGTCGGACCAGGCTTCTGCAACGCAGAAGTCCCCCAACGGAACGCCAAGGTACTTGAAGCACCTGCCCGTGGGGATCCCCAAGCGGATCCAGTCCGGCCGTCCGGCCCACGCCGTATTGTTGAAAGCAGTGAAGATGTAGGAACGATGGAAGATTTCTCTTTGTTCACCTCGAGGCTTGTCCCGCGGCGCAGCAACTCAAAGAAATCTTCGAGCGCCGACGCCAAGGTCGACCCGGGGAGCAGGAGCACAAGGTCGTTGGAGTAGGCCGACACGGCAGCTTACGGAACGAAGTCTCTCCAAGCTGCTTCTTCCGACGGGTAGCACTGCTTTCGACGAGGAGGAACGCGCCAGATGGAATTGGCACCTTAAGCGCGGAAGAAGTATCTTCCGCCATAGCGGGCTTAAAGTGGCGTAAGGCGCCTGGCGAGGATAGCCTGCCCGCGGAGTTCTTTCAGTGCTTCGCAACGGAGCTATTCCCCCGGGTGCTGAGCCTTTCCGCGCTGATGCGGTTTGGACCCGGTTGCGCCGGGACGTTTATTTGTAAAAACGAAAAACAATCTTGAAGGGAAATTCAACCCTGCAGGACACAAGAAACGCCTATACAGAGAGCTCAGCCTGGAAGGAGCACCGGCACGCAGGCCGCCTTCCAAAAGAAAGGAACAGAGGGAAAAGGATACAAAATTAACAAAACACAACAAAACAAACGAACAAACAAACAAAAAAACAAAAAAAAACACGGGAGTGTGGAATCTTTAATCTTTGGTATTAAACGTTCCTAATCTTTCTAGAAGCGCTGTTTGACAATATCGAATTGGCTGTTGACTTTTCTGGGCAGATGAGTCCACCTGACAGCTGCTTTTATAAGGTTCGCAGCGATTCTGGCGGGGTCCGTTCGCTGCGAGCTTCCTTCTAGCATACGGCGGGCGATCACGATGGCGAGGATGCAAGAGAATGTTGCGATGGCAGCGCCTTATCCAGTCCGTCTTTGCTGACGAAGCGTCGAAGCAGGTCTGTGGCAGTGTCCTGAGGTCGACAAAGTGCCGAAGCAAGTCTCCGCCATAACTCCCGCAAGTCGCTACACTCAAGGAGGAAGTGCGTAGGCGATTCTATCGCCCCGCAGCTGAGGCAGTTCGGGGAGACGACTCACCCTGAAACCAAGTTTCTGCGCTTATTCCACTAAAATCCTCAGTGCAGAAAAAGAAGAACATTTTGTTTTCATCGAAGCGGGAACACGGAGCTGTCCACAAACAAGGAAGGGACCACGAGATCTTAGGGAAGTAAACCAAGAACCTCACTCCAACGAAGAAGTCCCTTCGCCAGGTAACGTGGAGTGGCAGCGTCTACCAAGACTCTCGTTCTGCAGCCGCTCAGCAGTCTCTCAACTCCTGCAATGCTGCAGAAGAACTTTAACCTTTCCGGTTGGCTACTGTCGTTGTTTGCCCTGAGAGCAGACAGCGCTGCGGCGTTGGGTGAGACGGCTATCCGGCACCAAAGCGACCTGTCCTGTAGGATCGCTATTAGCGGTTTGCGTAAGAGGCCCTGTAAGGGTCGCAGTTGCTCTGGGCGCACATCCGAAGTGGATTTCCAGTGCTCGAGAGCTAATTGCTGCCAAGCATTCTAATTGATGAAGCGGCAGGAAATCCAGGAAAGGGCTAACAGCAACGAGGACAAATGCCTCAGTAAGTAGCCAAATCCAGTTCTCCGGCGAAGGTTGCGCGGCAGCAAGGAAAGCAATCCTGCACTGTTGACACATCGCTGGAGAATATGGCGAGCTGGAGCACCCCAGAGAATAGACCACAATTTACCACATAGGGATAGATGCCGAAACTGCACTTGCAGTCCAATCTTCTGGATGGTCAGGATGCCCAGGTATGCGTTCTGGCATGACGCCACAAAATCTTTCAGGCGAAACCTGGATCGCGCAGCGCTCCAAAAGCCCTTACGTGGGAGACGCTGCGCTTGGAGTTTAACTACATAGGGAGGCAAGCAAACAAAAAATAAGGGGCGGAGGACGGAGGCAAGGAAAGTGTTCCATATGCACGCCCTATCCGGCAAGACGAACTTGCCTTCTAGGAACGGGCCTAGAGCCATCTCTGCCTTTTGAAGACAGGCCGACCACTATTCAGACGAGCAGAAGTCGCCCAACGGTACGCCAAGGTACTTGTAGTACCCGACCGTGAGGATACACAAACGGTTCCAGTCGGCCTGTCCCTCCCACGACGCACCACCGGCACGACGAAGCACTTCGCCCTGTTAACGCTCATGGCCGCTCCACGACGGATCAGCTCGAAGAACTCTTGGACCGAATGCGGCGGAGTAGACATGGGCAACAGAAGCTGAAGGTCGTCGGCGTATGCTGCCGCGGACGGAGTGCACGGAGAGGCGCTGGGCAGGACGGCAAGCATCAGCCACTACGCTTTCAGCACCAACTCAATGAAGATGCTGAAGAGCAACGGGTTTCAGCTGTCGACCTCTCTAATGCCTCTGCGCACGGCCACACCGTACATGCGGGAGCCACTGAAATTCAAGTTGATAATCGCGTGGCGCCATCATGAGCGCAAGTACAGTAGAAGATGATTCGGAAGCCCAAGACTCTCCAGGAGCTTCAAGAGTTGTTCCTCGTTTACGCAGGTTAATCCTTTGTGCAAATATACTGCTTGTGCCAAGGCTCCCGGCCTTTCTTCCTTTCGTCCACACTAGCGCACGCAGTCGGCAGAAGGTCTTGCCGCTGTTCGGCTATCCGCCGCAACGCGCTCTTGAAGCTGTTACCTTGTGCGCGCGAAAAGAAGGTTCGCATGCATGGATCTGCCCGATACAGCGTAAGACTGGTCCGGGCTTACCACGGACTCCGCGACTTTCCCAAAGCGCGTGACCTACAGCTTCGAAAACCACTTGAAGTCCGTAATCACCAATGTGATCGGACGCCAGTTGTTGAGTTGACGCAGATCCCCTCCTTTCGGAAGGAGAGGCATTCTTGCTGGACGGAAGGAAGATGGGACATCGCCCGTCACCCTCATCAGCGTCGAGAATCTATGAACCAGTGGAGCGAGTTCCGCTGCGAAGCTCTGATAGAACTCCGCGGGCAGTCCGTCCTCATCTGGCGTCTTCCGTCTCTTGAGTCCTGCGATGGCGGAAGAAACTTCCTCTAACGTGAAGCGCTCGTCGACACGATCGCGTTCCTTCTCGACGATGCCGTGTGCAGCCCGCGGCAAAAGTAGTTCGGTGAGGACTCCTTCCGTCGAAGAATTAGCGTAGAGCAAGAAGTGACGCTTTAGTGCTCGCCGCACTTCGGCAGCAGCCGTGCATTCCCGGCCTTGGTCGTCGAGCAGAATAGCCGCTCGAGACTGCCAGACCTGGCGCTCGGCCCTCGCCTTGTACTCTGAGAGTTGCCGGACTTCCGCACGTCTCGAGAAAATGCGCGCCTGCAGACATGCTGTGCTATTGGCCACGCCTTCCCCGAAGCCGCGTGGTAGGAGGTGCAGGGGGAACCGGTCGCAAAACTCGCGAACCGATATTTTAAGATGGTTCCAGTCGGCGAGTTCCCGGATGGCAAAGCCGCGAAGGAACTGGCGAAGATGCTCCGCCGCTTCCGGGTGACTCAGCCAATCCGCCGACATCCTCCAAACATTGTTTGGAGGTCCCTTGTTCGGCGGAAGTAGCTCGAACTCCAGCCTATCATGGTCCGATAACGTGGACGGCACCCTGCCTCTCCTTCGCACTCGCGAGAGTAGGTGTTCATCGAGGAAGTGGTGATCCACGCACCTCTCTATTCCAGGATCCCCGGCTTCCAAGTTACGTGCGTGCAGCGACGCGCATGCCTCTTCCACCCGCGATTTTCCGCCAGGGACCTCGTCTCGTTGGAAAGCAGGTGGACGTTAAAGTCCCCTGCGACGAGATGCGCCACTCTGGCTCCGGAGTTTCTGAGCCATTGGCTCTCCAGCACGTCGGAGAACTAGATTCCTTCGACATGCCGATGAAAGCCGCTCGACGCGTACACGTTCGTTACGACGAGATCGATTGAATCTGACCACTTGAGTACAAAGTTGCCCATTCGCTCTTCTTGGTCGAATCGAACGCTGCTTGCCGCTGCCGATATCCTACTATTGACGAGAAAACCAAATCCGCACGATTGTGCAGAACCTTTTCGCCAGTACAGGGTGCCACCCGCGCGCTGTTCGATTTCGGCAACCTCCGCATCGGAGATGTAATGCATCTCCTGAATGATGGCCAAATCGAAATGTCGCAGGGTATCTGACACGTCGCTCCTCTTTCCGTCCCTGCGCAGCCCATTGACGTTCCAACAGGCCACGCTGAATCGACGAAAAAAGGCTACTTCCTGCATTAAGGCTGGGAAGGTGAGCACAGATTTCTCGCCTTGTCCGGCGAGTGGTCACGAGACAGAGCGGTCGATCTCGGAGACTGAACATCTCCATTCTAAGCCGCACTGCTTGTTGCCGGTAGCTCAGAGGTGAGGTCCTTTTCCTCCTCTTTGCTCCCCAACAACAGTTCCTCCTCGGCAACCACACGCTTGCGGGTTTCCGGGAGGCGCTTGCGCGGTTTCGGGCGGTTGTCGCGCTGTGTGCTCTTCCTGTCGGACTCTGGATCAGAATCCGACAGTCGAGGGCTTGCCAGGCGCTGCAGCTGTTTCCGGGAATTAGGGAAATCGTTTGCTGCCTGTTTTGTAGCGCTTTTTGAAACTGCGGCTGGGACTTTCGTCCTTTTAGCCGCAGCAGCAGCTTCCCGCTCCAGCCGCGAGAGGACGACTGCGCAGGAGGAAAGAATCGCAATCTTTTTCTGGGAAGGTATCGCGGATTTCTTTCGCCCGCTCACCTTCACACAGAGCTGCGAAGACCTTGATGGTTTCTTTCTAATGATCTTTCTCACCTGCATCCAGCCGTCTTCCTTCTCGTCGCAGTTATCTTTGCCATCCTGAAATGGCGTTGCTTCCACGGATGTAAGAGCCGTTGCCTTGGCTTCATCTTGGAGTGCTGCCCCGCGCAGGCGTAAGCAACTTCCTAAGCGATCGCGAGAGCCTTGCGCACGGGCAATATCGCTGCCGCTGAACGAAAGGGAGGCGTGATTATTGCTAGTTTAAAACTATACCCAATACCCCGCCAAGGCAGTGTTTAAAACCACTGCCAAGGCAATTTTTGAGTGCCTTGAGGAGGCAAGTGTTTGAGTGAACGCCAGTGTGGAAAGAGTGCAACCGGAACCATCAGCAGCAGCAGCAGCAGCGCCGAGAAGTCCACGGTGGAAGTCCTGCAGTCGTCCCGAGCAGCCGCAACAGCTGCCAGGATGCAGGCATCTGGGGTTGGAGGAGTGGTGAGGCCATCGTCCCCCATGGAAGCCATGGAGGTAACGTGCGGCAACGGCGAGGTGGCGGCAGGCATGCCGAGGATCGCGCCCGCGGCGGACTTTGCTGCGCCGGCGGCGGCGATGCCATGGGTAGTGCCCGCAGCGGCGACGCCGAGGATCGTGCCCGCGGCGGGGAAGGTCGCGCCTGCGGCGGCGATGCCGAAGGTGCCGCCCGCGGAGGTAACGGCGGCAACGTCGAGGTTTGCGCCCGCTGCGGCGGCTTCCCAGGCGAGACCCGCGGGCGTCCACGCGGTGCAGGGAGCGACGCCATCTTGTTCGGCTGCGGCGTCGCAGCCCTATTCTTATGCGTCGGTGGCGGCTCGACAGGCGAGTGTCAATCCACCTAGGAAATTTGGTAAGCCGCTTAGCAGAAAAGTTCTAAAAGTGGACCGACCAATAATCCAAATAGGCACCAACGTGAAGCCCATTATCTTCAAGACCGGGCTAATAAAATTTAAGAACATCAGGGAGGTCTACTTGTCCCTCGACAAGACGGACATAGACTTTGATCGCATTCAGGCGATCATTCCATCGAACAACCGGTTCACAGACTTTACAGACTGTGAAAACATTAGAGAGCGATTGATCCAGAAGGGGATCAATATACAAGGACGGATGGTTTGTGGTATTGGCGAGATGCCATACACAAACGTCTTTTTAAATGGCATCTCCATCCTCACACCGCAACTAGAGGTGTGGAATCACTTGGAGCAGTTTGAGGAAGCTCTGGACCTTGATTTCCAGAACTTCTCTGGAAACATATTTTCTGGCGACCTGATCGCCAAGATGAAGTTGAGGGAGGGAGCGGTGATCCCTGGATTGGCCGTTATTGACGAACAATCCCAGGGAGTGAATGTGCGTTACCGGCAACAACCGGTATTCTGCAACGGGTGCAAGCAGTTCGGCAACAGGGCCGGCGCTTGCCGAACTTGCCGCTGCTTTCGCTGCGGCAAAGTAGGACATCAAGTCCGTAACTGCCCGCAGCCGGAGGTGTGCTCCTTCTGCAAGAAACACGGACATGCGAAATGGAGCTGTCCGGAGTTTGAAAACTGCAGAAGGATTCGAGGTCTCTCTCCCGGGAGAAAGAGTAACATCAAGGAGGCCGAACAGCCTCAGAAAGCAGGAAAGCCGAAGAAGCTGAAAGAAGCCGTCCCGGTGTCGGCGGACGGCTTCATAGAAGTGGGAAAGAAGGGAAAGAGGAGGATGCTCGTCAAGGAGCAAGGAACTCCTCATATCCTGGAAGCAGCAGAGCAGGAAGGCGAGAAGATGGACGTAGCGCAGGAAGGCCGGAAGGAAGAGAGACAGGAAGCCACTAAAGTGTCGCAGGAGGCTCTGCAGACCACGGAGGAGTTGACAACACTGGCGGAGGAGATCATGGAGATGCAGAGCGCTCCTCAGCAAGAGAAAATCTTGCAGAAGATCTGCACTGCACAAGAGAACATCAACCAGGTTGTGGAGGTAGCTGAACGCGAGAAGTAAAAGGAACAGCATCGCGACGTGAAGGCGAACTTCTGCGCCAAGGTCGAGATAGAGGCGCTATCTCGAAAATTGATCGCGCGGGCAAAACACTTTACGGAGGAGGTGGAAATTACCGACCTTTCAGGTACGGAGAGTGACGCCGGCAGCAAGAAGCCCGCTGCTTCTTCGACATCTGGAAGAGCACGCTCTCCCAGACAGAAGAAGCTAAGGAAGGCCAAGAAATAGGTCTTCCCCTTTTACGACCTCTTCCCTATCGACCGCCAGGAGGCTGAACATCCCCTCCTGGAACGAAAGCGCTGTGGTCGACCAGGGAAAAAGAAGAAGGATTGTGCGGACCATCGCACAACAAGACATCGTGTGCCTGCAGGAGACCCACAGGATGGGTCTCGAGATCAGCCAGCGAAGGAAACGGCGATTCAACAAGCAGATGTTCGTCAGCGAAGGAGAACGGAACACGAAGGGTGTGGCGGTGATAATAAAGAACCACTTAGCCCCCCCAATATTCTAGAAGTTTTCTCTCCTCAACCAGGACGAACCATCAACGTGCGACTAGCCTGGTCCGCAACTGTTCACCTTATCCTGGTGAACTTCTACGGGCCGCACAGGCTAAAACATCGTTGTGCGGAGGCGCCGCATGCAGCACTCCGGCAAAAGGTCCCCCCTAAAGGCGTCGTGATTGTTGCTGGCAAACTCAACATCTTGGATGAGATCATTCATTCAGAAGACGTCAGAGGAAGGACAGCGTATCGACGGCTATCCGACGAGTTCGGACTGGTCTGGCGAACAGCAAGTCACAAGCCGATCGATTACGTCCTGTACAGTTCCGAACTTGGGAACCGCATCCAGTGGTTTTGCGACACTATGACTACGATGTCCGATCACCCCCTGGTGCGGTTTTCCCTAAGAACAGAGAATCCTTGGCGGAGGCAAGGCACCAGGGCGGCGCTCTTCAGCATGCCCGCCTGGTGCGAAACCCATCGCGGACATCAGGCTGTCCTGGAACGATTCTGAAGGCAACAACAATCCGAAGTCGCCGACTGGGACAGCCTGCAACACAGGATACACCTGTTTGCGAACATGCAGTTCGGCGATAGGCGCTTGAGGCACGAGGCTTACCGGGAGCTGAACATCCAAGATCGCTCCGTCTCAAAGTACTTCGATCAGTACGAGAGTCGGTATGTCCTCAATAACATAAAAGGGGAAGTCGGCGTGCTGGAGAAGAGAAATCTGGCAACAGATAGCTTCTGCATCCAGTACGACGGCCAAAAGCCGCAGTCGTCTGAGGACATCGTGGATGCCTTTCACAGGCAATATACGAAACACTTCAGGCGACAACATCTGTGTCGCTCTAGTCAACAGGCCTTCTTGAGCTGTCTCGAGAAGAGGACCGACGAACTCCAACGGAACAGACTGGAGAAGGAGTTCTCCGAAGAAGAGGTGAAGACTGCGTTTGGGCAACTTTGCAAGGACGTGGCAGCGCGCCCTGACAGTGTACCCATCACGCACTATCAGCGGCACCTGCACGCCTACCTGCGCTTGTTCCACCAGTTAACCCTCTGCATCCAAGAAGAAGGTAGACTACCTCAGTCCTACGAGATTCGGATGAGATTGTTGCCAAAAGAAGGCGACCTCACGCAGGTCGCTCAATGGAAGCCAATCTCGATCCTGAACTCCGATGCCAAGTGGATGGCGAAGATCTGGTTCAACCGCTTAGGCAAGGTCATGTCGATGCTGATCTCTCCGGTGCAGACATGTGCAGTCTCAGGAGGACACATGTCGGACAATGTAAAGTGTGCCCAGGCCACTGTTGGACTCAGTCGATACGTCGGCGAGAAACTGGTGCTGGTGTTCACTGACATGGAGAAGGCTTTTGACTCCATCGACCACGGGATGCTGCTGAAGGTTCTGGAGAAGCTAGGGCTTCCGGAACACTTCAGCAACTTCGTGAGGATGGTACTCCAGAACCAGTACTGCCAAATCAAGATCAACGGCCAGGAGGCGGCAGCAATCAGGATGGAACAAGTAGTCTGAAAGGGCGACTCGCTATGTCCGATGCTGTTCGTCATCTATATGGAGGAGTTGTCGTCCTATATCGAGAAGAGCGGACGACTGAGCGGGATTACCATCGATGGCCAGCGTCTTATCCATCTGGCATACGCCGATGATCTACTTTTCTTCATCAAGAAAGAGAAAAATCAGCGTGCGTTTCTGGATGTGGTGGACCTGATGGAACAGGGCTTGGGCTTAAAAATCAATTCCCAGAAGAGCCAGCTTTTGCCCGTCGGAATCCTGAATCTCTCCACTTTAACGGGTAGTGGATTCCGTACGGTGGACACGGCCAAGTACCTGAGAGTCTACATCGGAGACGACTCTGCGTCGAAGCTGCTGTGGAAGGAAATACTGGGGAAAACGGCCAAGGAAGCAGCCAAGTACACCCGAACGGACCTTGGGATGAAGCATCAAGCCAACATATGGAACGGAGTACTCCTTCCGAAAGTGCTCTTCGGGGCGGCCTTCGCGAGGATGAACAAGGACACTACTAGGGAGTTCGACAAGCTGCAAAGAAAAACACTCTGGGGCCACTATCGCCCAAGAGTAAGACTGAAACCCCTGTGTCGTCCCAGGGAAGAAGGCGGTTCCGGGATGAATTCGCTTGCACATTCCATGGAAATCATGGATACGCGACACATCCTGGACATTGCCACTTACTGGGATGACTGGCCGTATGCGGCGCACAGCGCCGACGCGTTGTTGCTTAACAACTCGAAAGGCCTGATGACTGCGCTGCTAGGCAAAATAGGGGAATGGATAACAATCGACCCGACCTGGAAGAGGAAGCAACGGCTGGTGCGGAAGCACCAAATCAAGATCGTGCCGCGAAGCAGGGAACTACGGCAGGACGAGTTTATTCTAGTGATCCCTTGGATGCTTCGTGGGCCGCCGGACACGAGAAGCTGGATCTACCAGCGGTCCAGAGTTACCCTACTGCAAATCCAGGAGTGGAGGCGAGGAAGCTACCTACATCAAACTCGTATACTTCGGTATACAGAGATGATGTTAGGAAGGTTTACCCACAGGACCCGCGAAGTGTGGTTCAACCACAACGACTTCGCATGGTCGAGGGTAACCAGAACAAACCTCCGAAGGCTTATCCAAGAAAACGACCGTGACATCAGTGCCCTCCAGGAAGCCACCGAACGCTACGGGAGTAAACGGTTCAACCTGTTAGCGATCGGCACGACGCTCTAAAGGAGTGACCTTCCGCCGGGCACCCAGGACGACCTCCTGATGTTTTATCACGGAGGAATCCAGAGTGGGTCCCGATTGCAGCACTTCACAGGAAGACGGGAAGACCGAGACTGCGCAGCATGTGGAGACGACGACACGAGACTTCACGTCTTGACGTGTCCCACACTGCTGTATGACTGGCTGATCCTGAAAAGGATCAAAGGACTTACCAACAAATCCGTTATGGAGATCCTCGCCGGGATGTTCCATGGGGATGGTAATGTTCGCTGTTACAATCCCATGGTGAGGACGACCATAGCCCTCCTCATCACCGCCATACTTGTGCGGTGGTTGAAAATGAGGAAAGCCAGGAGAGCCGCACCACTGATGGAGATCCTACAAGAGCTCTTGAAGAGGGAAATCGGCATCAGGAACTGCGGGAAGATCCACGCCTGGACGTACCGATTCATCCTGAAGAGGATCCAGGACGACGCCCGGGACCATCCAGCTGGAATTCCCCCCTTGAAAAGCAGAACTCTAGTGCAACTCAAGGACCCCAAAGTGCAAAATGTGTGTATTGAGTGAATGAGAGTGAGAATGTAAATATTGTATTTTTATAGAAAAATAAACTTACCCCACCCCTTGTGGGACTTGGAGAAACTTAGCGATCAGGAGAAGCGCTGCCTCTTGCAGATCTTAGGGTTCGCGCGTTGCCTTTGCGACCGCTGGGGGCACTGCTGCAGCGGTTTTGCTCTCCCTAGCAGTTTCTTCCTTGGCCGCATTAGGCGCTGCGTACGCGCGAAAGGACTGCGGGTTTGCCGGCTGTTTCTTCGCGGCACTCGGCTCTTGGTGCACATTGGCCGCGGTAGCTTCAGACGACGCAGAGTTCTTTGTTCGCGTGCGAGTTTTTCTTGTATCAGGCGAACGACCGCAATCCGCGCCGCTCCTCGAGGCCTTGGAACGAGGCTTCGCGGTCGTGATGCCGACAGCAGGAGGCTTTTCGTCCTTCGGCACGATGTCTCCTGCTTTCAACAATTGGCTGCGAGGTCTCGTAGAAAGGTCGCATTCTTCGCGAGCGTCCTTCGGGTCGATAGCCAAAGGGTTTCCCGCGACGAGGTTTTTTTTGTTTTCACCCCTTTTTTGTAGTGGTGAGAAACGGTTTTCTCCACGTTCGTGGTCGCGGTTGTCGCAACGCTTTTCGAAGCTTTGATCTTTCTTTCCCTCGATTCGCGGTGATTATTCCGCGATGCATACGCGATTCGTTCCTGCGCTTCTCGTTTTTTAAAAGGAGCTCGGGGCACGTTCCTTTAGTGTGCCCGTGCTCGTGGCAGTTACGGCAAGCGGCCAAGAGACACTACGTAATGCGGTGACCCTCCTGCCCGCATTCCGCGCATACACGCGTTTTCCCGGCAAACCACAGACAGACGATCATTCCATCCACCTGCAGTCGCTTGGGCATTGCACGGCGATCCGTCATCGTCACTCGCACTTGCGCGAGCCCGCTGTGGTGGTCTTCGAACCCTTCAGCAGGGTTTGGCAGCCTCCAAAGCGCGTGGACGGTGGCGAATTTTTCAAGGGCCTCTACGACCTGGCAGTCCGAAAGGCCCTTACACACTTCACTCAGATGGGCAACGAACGAATGGTCCGTTGTGGCAGGGAGTATTTCCTGCCCACGAATAAGCAGCGGCGTGTGCAACAAACGCTGAATAAGGAGAGCGTCCTTGCTGGACACCTCCCAGTAGCCGCAGTTACTCATGGGCATGACGGACTCCAGTTGGCCTTTTTGAACTCCAATCCGTTGAAGTTCCTGGCCAGACTCGCGCCCAGCACGCTCAGGCATAAGAACACTTACCTTATGCCTGAGTGCAGGCGTGTAGCCATTTGCTACATACGCCTGAAGCTCATGGCTGTCGGGCGAAGGTCCCCTGGTAGCCTCGAGGGCAGCGACATGGGCGAATGTCCTCGCTGTCGACGAGGACAGAGGCTCCTTTCTAGCAGCAAAGAAGCCATCTCAGGAGCAGGTGGCGTTCCCTTCTTGCGGCTGATGTTGTTCTTTGCTCCCATTGCAGCGCAGAAGCACAGCAGAACAAAAACACACAAGAGCCAATCTTCCGCGAAGCGACGCAAAAGCACGTCCATACGCGACACACGCTGATGCGGTAGACGGGAGATGTTCCCGCGTCCTTCCACTCAGCAAAGGTGCGGCTATTGCCGAAAGGCGGAAATTTGCGCTACCTTAACAACTGGTGTCCGATCACCTTGGTGAATTCGGACGTCAAGTTGTTCTCCAGGCTATGGGTCGCGCGCCTGGGGAGAATCGCAGAGTCCTTGGTAAGTCCGGAGCAGAAGTATGCTGTTCCGGGGCGGTCCATGGACGCGAATCTCTTCTTCGCACGAACTTGGGCGCTTACAGTTCAGCAGAGGCGTGGTCGGACTGCCTTCACAAGGCCCAGACTGCTCTGGGCCCGTTTCGAAGCGGCAAATTCCACCTGTGGTAATGGACCTTCGTGTGGAACATTTTCGTTGCCCTCCTCCTCCGTCCCCTTTTTTTTGTTTGTCCCCCTCCCTACTCGTCTAAGCGCCGGGCGCAACGCCTGTTGCGAAACGCCTTGTGGGGACCGGC
Organism: Raillietiella orientalis; assembly: GCA_036172245.1. NCBI lineage: Eukaryota > Metazoa > Arthropoda > Ichthyostraca > Raillietiellida > Raillietiellidae > Raillietiella > Raillietiella orientalis. The sequence continues at coordinate 59,860 of JAYWIR010000128.1, read as the reverse complement.
GTGATCCTGAATTCGTCTCAAGGACTTGACGGCTCCTCGGCGGGATGCAGGATTGGGGATCCTGACACTGGAGCGGATTGGACTGCAAGTGCAGTTTCGCATGCTGGCCCTTGGGGGCCAGCTATCAACTACTACCTGGTGTGCCCCAGCGCGGTTGCTGCTGCGCCGCTGCACGGGTGGCGACCGACTACGTTCCTTGCACCTGCGCAGGGAGCGCGTCCAGAGAGGATTCGGCTTCCCCCTGAAGCAGCTCTCCTCGCTTCTAGGGAAGCATTCGTGAATATCATGCCGGCCGACGAACTTCAACGCCTGGAGGCAGAAAGCCTTAACGTCCTGGGCAGCGCAAATCGATGTGTCCCGTTTGCAACTTCGTTGCGCAAACATTTCCCCATACTGTCCAGTGAAGGAGGTGCTGAAAGACCAGGACCAGTGGACACGCCTACTTGCTACGCCCCTCGCCGAATCACTGTCTGCACCGATGGTGCGAGACGACAGTGACCTACCGGCGAGGTGGAAGGTCGCTTGCGAAATCGCAATTGCATCCCGACTGCTGAGTGGCTGGAGGACTTGCGAGCTGACAGACGCTGCCAAGGCTCGCCTTCGTGCGAAGGGACTTCTCCGATGGAGCGAGCTCCTGGGAATGCCCATCAAAGAACTTGTGGTCCCTTCTGCGTGCTTGGACGCAACTGTGTTTCATCTTCGGTATGAAACAGGACGCTTTTCTGCTGGTTCATTGAGGTTTGTTCTGTAACCAGCGCGCGCAACTGGTTTCCGGGGGAGTTGCGTCCCCGCACTGTGCAAATTGCGGAGCAGTGGAATCGCTTCCGCATTTGCTGTTTGAATGCATTGCCATCCACGGAATGTGGCGGCGGCTGCCTTCAGCACTCCTGCACCCCGGACACACCGCAATGGATTGGATGAAGAAGCGGCGGGATGCGCCGCTTTTTCACGCGTGGCGGTCTTTCTCTTGGAGCGGTCGTGGCAATCATCTGCTGCGTCCTCTCTATTGTCAGGGCCCGCCACTTATTGCTGATGAAAGCGTTCCCAGCCTCGGTCCTCGACACTGCAGCCTGCAACCTGCAAATGGCTGCCGGGCGGCCGCTCCTCGGAACAGAAGTCAAAACGGAGATTTCGGGCATTCACCGCCGGGTTTAAGAAAAGGAACGGCGGGACTGCATACCCTTATCCCCACCCTTCCAAACTATTTATTTATTTATTGTCCCTCCCCCTCCTCCCGTTCCGAACTCTGATTGTCCCCGGCCTTCTGCCGGGAACCATTCTTCCAATCTTATGTTCCCCCTGCCTGGGAACCCAGTTCCCAGATTCCTTTAGTAATAAACTTCTTGGCACAACTGGGTAACAAACGACGACGCAGTAACTTTTAGTATTTACGCAGCGCGGTGCATTTTCGCTCCGCTTCGCGCTTTTCCGTGCCTTCGTGGCAGTTTTATTTTTGGAGTTGACCTCCTGCTAACCAGGCACTTGTCTGTCGCCCTCAACCTTTCCTGCGATTTTCGCCGTGGTCTCGGAACTAGCCTTCGTTTTAGTGACGGAGGTGACCTCCCAAGCTGCAGCACGAGCTGCCAGCTTCTTTCGTTTCTTAGCCGCACGCTTTCTCGCGTTTTTTGCGGACGCGACACAGACTGAATTTTGGAAGCACACGAGACGGGTGTGCCCCTCTTGCTTGCACTACTGGCACTGCACGCTCAAGCACCTAATTTTGAGGTGTCAACAGCTGGTGCAGCAGCCGCAGAACTTGGGTTTCCCCACATACCTCACGTCGACGGTTTCACCGTTGACGGTGAGTTTGTGGGGAAACTCACATCCCTCGCGTGGTGTGACTCGCGCTGCGCCCAGTCCCCCAAGCAACCCGTCGTAGTCCACGAACGTGGTGAGCTTACCCCTAAGCGCGTGCACGGTCCCCACTTTTTCAATTTCGTTCCGGACGGCCTCCTTGCTCATACGGTACGTGATGCCGGTCAGGTGAATAATCACCGACCGGTCTTCCGTTATTGGAAGAAGCCTTCGGCTGCCCATTCTTACGGGGTTCGGAGAAGTCTCTGCGCAAGAGTTGCCTCCTTGCAGATAACTTCGACGAATTGTCCTCCGCTTCTTATGGAGATAGCCAGAAGCTCCTCTTTTTTAATTCCGTAAACTCGCATCGCCTGCGAAAAGGCGCGCGCGTTCTCGGCAGAACACAATCCGCCTACCTTATATAAGAGGGAGGGTCGTATCCCTCCTCCAGGTTTTTCACCCGGGTAAGCCGGGGCTTTTATTACTAAAATTTTGACATTACAAAATTTTGTAATAAACTCTATGTTGTTAAAATTTTCCTTTTTACGACGTCACAAGTCCAGTTCAGAAGTTCAGTAGCACTTGTCCTTACCGACCCGGAGGCCGAAAAGGTCCTTCACTGGCGCCAGGACGGGAAAAATAAAAGAAAACAAACACCAAAAAAAAGAAAAACGTCTGGAGGGCAATGTTTTTCGGGGAGGGGGAGGGGAGGAGGGGATCGCGGTGCGCCGTGAGCAGGCCTTTGCATCCGGTTTCGGATGCGAACAAGTGCCGGCAAATGTTTTTGAAGTCGGCGCCAACGGCACGCTTTCTCCAAGGAGATCGCTGCCCAGTGGATGGCATTCCGGCTGGTCCTTCCTCTTCTAGACGCGGTCCACTTCTCCAGGATACCGCGTATGCAGCAGAGCACTGCTACGCTCCCGGAGGCTGGCAAGCCGTCTCGCGTCAGGAGGCGTCTGACTAAATTTTTCGGGTCACCCTCCGGAATGTTGAGGATCGAAGAGAGTCTGTCCCACAATTTGCGGACGGCAACACACTATAGAATCAAGTGAGGGAAGGTCTCCCTTTTCCCGCACTCTGCACAACTAGCATCCACATTCCCCGTTGTCCAGCGAGACAGGCGTGCTCTGCTTAAAAGTCCCCAGTGGAGCAGAAGCAACGCCGTCTCCTGCCACTGCAGGGGAAGGGTACCCTTGTCCCAAGACGCTGGGGGCCACTTCACCTACTCCGGAGGTATACCGAGCAGGGCGCCACAGCGTAAAATTCCGTTCGGCGGGACACTCGGAGTACTAGCGTCTGCTAGTTCCCTCGGCGTCCACGCCTTCAGTGATTTTTTCCTGCCTCCAATGAGGCAGGACACTTCCCACGATGCCTCCTGTTGGCTGTCCCGAACTTTCATTAGGGAGGGCAGTACTGGGGCAAGGGGGGTGAAGGAAGCCCACAGAAGTTTCCGTGGGTTGGAAACGATCTCCTGGAGTGGCTGACCAGCGTGCCTCCTTCTGCGGAGGCAGGAGAAGTCCTCATCGCTGGTGTCATAGATCTTCGCCCATGCGGAAACGGTCTCCTAAAGCCAGGTAGTCCAGTCCGCTGGGATGCAGGAGATCCAAGGGTTGTCTCTCAGAAGGGCAACCAAATCCCGCAGCTGATAACCACAATGGTTTAGGCTGCGTTCGTTGGCTACCAGGATGGAAGTCAATTCGAAGCAGCCGGTTGCCCTGTGAGCAAGGAGTCTTTGCGGTGCACACCAGGGTGCTGTCCAAAACTTTGCCACAAGGGCAAGTTTTCTGAATTGGAGCTGTCGCTCCATGCGCTTCAACGTCAGGAGACCAAGTCCACCGTCGCTGCGTGGAGCGCACAAGTCTTTGAGCCGGACGCGAGGCCTCCGGTTGCCCCAGAGGGCTTTCCGTATAAGGCCCCTAGTCCGTGTCCTGATTTGGTAAGGTGTAGGGCACACAAAAAGTAGAAGGCGGAGGAGGGGGGCCGCAAACGCGTTCCATACCGTGGCCCGTTCCTGCAAGTGAAACTTGCCGTCCCGGAACGGGCCGATCGCCAGCTCCACCTTTTGTAGACGGTTGGACCAGGCTTCTGCAGGGCACAAGTCCCCCAACGGAACGCCAAGGTACTTGATGTACCTGCCCGTGAGGATCCCCAAGCGGATCCAGTCCGACCGTCGGGCCCTCGTCGAGTCGCTGAGAAGCGTCGACGATTTCGTCCTGTTTACCTGGAGGCCTGTCCGACGGTATAGCAACTCGAAGAAATCCTCGAGCGCCGATGCCGGGGTGGACCCGGGAAGCAGAAGCAGAAGAACGTCGGCATAGGCCGACACGGCAGGCGTGCCGGGACACGAGCTCGGCAGGGTTGCCAAAGTCTCCCTGTATGCTCTCAGCACCAACTCAAAGTAGATGCTGAAGAGCAGGGGGCTGGGGCTGTCACCCTGCCGGATGCCCCGCCGCACCGGCACGCCGTACACCTGTTGATATGAGAATCGGATATTAACGATAGCGTAGCGCCAGCAGGAGCGCAGGTAGGAGAGTAGGGAGGGTGGGAAGCCCATGCGACCCAGGAGCTCCAGGAGGAGATCCTGGTCTACGCAGTCGACCGCCTTGCGTGCTCCAGGGTGGACGTGTTTTCTCGGTGCTCCTTGTGCCAGGAAGTTTCCTTTAGTGCTAGCGTCGTGTGGTTCGGTGCTCGATCAGGCAGCGATGCCTGACGCGACCACCAGGGATGGCCAGGGGGCGGCGGCAACGTCGTCGCCAGAGGCGATGGAGGTGGGGGCATCCGCCCCCACAGAATCGGTCCCCGCTGAGGCGCGGGCGTGGGGCGTCGTTGTGTCGGCGCCATCGCCTGCAGCCGCGGCGGAATTGTCGGCCAATGTAGAGGACGGGTACAACCCCTCATTGTGCTACAAGGTAGGCAATTTATATTCTTTATAGAGCGCGCGCGCCTTCTCGAAGGGCATGCGCGCTCTCGATGTGAAAGAGGAGGAGCTCAGCGCTATGACCATTCGTAGCGGAAGCCAGTACGTAGAGTTGATCTGCAAACACGCAGAGCTGGCACAACGACTGCATAAAACCCCCGTAATGATGGGTACGCAATTGCTCCTCCCTATTACGGAGGACCGTAGCATGGTGGATTACCTGGTAGGTGTTACTGCGCGGATGCGCAAGTAACAGGTTCGCGCCGCGTTGGAGGAATACGGAACGGTCCACGCGCAGTGGACGAAAGTGAGTCCTTTCGAGGACTACACGGGGATGCAACGCGGCCTCACGGCCGCGCGCCTGACCGTTCGGGAGGGCTGCACTCTACTCCACAAACTGATGGTCGAAGGCGAAACCGTCGACCTCTGGTAAGTGGGAAAACCGAAATACTGTGGCTTCTGCAATACGTCGGGCCACCTCAAAAAGAGGTGTCCCAATGTGCAGTGCCAAGTATACGGCACCATGATACACACACGATTGAGGTGTGCCCTAAAGCAGCAGTGCGGGTGGTTTTAAAGAGAAACCTTAAAAAACGTGCCCGCATTCTGCAGAAAAGGCTGGTGGCGAAAGGTGCCGCGGAGGCTGTGCCACCCGCGCCCAAAGCCCAATCCGCACCCGAGTCCCCGGCGAACAACGCCGAACAAGTCGATGGAACTAGCCAAGAGACTGGGTGGCAGGTGGCTACGGCCAAAAAATTAAAGAAAGAGAGGAGGATGGAGAAAAAGCTCGCGTACCTCCAGAAAAAAGAGCAGGAAACCGAGGAAATTAAAGAATTCAGCGTTATCATTTATTACCCGGTTGCGGCGGGACGTTTATAAAAATATCAACTCAGAACTGTGTTCCCAGGCAACGGAAACAGAAAATGGGGAGTAGATTTCCCGGAGCGCAGTCCGGGCACACTGAGAGTTCGGAACGGGAGGAAGTGGGACAATAAATAAATAAACTGGGTGGAAGGGCGAGGACAGGGGTATACAGTCTGACCGTTCCTATTCTCAGAACCGGCGGTGAATGCCGCCGATCTCCGTCATCACTTCTGCTCCAAGATGTGGCCAGCCGGCAGCCATTTGCAGGTTGCAGGCTGCGGTGTCGGGGACCGATGTTGGGAACGCTCGCATCTGCAATACGTGGCGGGCCCTGATAATGGCGCGGACGCAGCAGATGATTGCGACGACCGCTCCAAGAGAAGGTCCGCCACGCGTGTAGAAGCGGCGCATCCAATCCAGTGCGGTGTGTCCAGGGTGCAGGAGCGCAGAACACAGCCGCCGCCACAGCTCCTGGAGGGCACCGCACTCAAACAGCAGATGCGGAAGCGATGCCACCGCTCCGCATTTGTCACAGTTCGGGGACGCCACTCCCCCGGAAATCAGGTGCGCCTCCTGGATGCAGTACAAACCCCAATGCACCAGCAGAAAAGCGTCCTGCTTCCACCGAAGGGGGAAGAGAGTCGCGTCCAAACACGCAGAAGGAACCACAAGTTCATCAGGGGGCACCCCGAGGAGCTCACTTCGCCGGAGAAGCCCTTTTGCGAGAATGCGAGGTGTGGCAGCGTCTGCCATTTCGCAAGTCCGCCAGCCGCCCAGCAGTCGGGTTTCGCCTGCGATTTCGCAAGTGATCTCCCACCTCGCCAGCAGGTCACTGTCATTTCGCACCATCAGTGCACACAGTGCTTCGGCGAGTGGCGTAGCGGCTAGGCGTTTCCACTGGTCCTGGTCTTCCAGCACCTCCCCCACTGGACAGTATGGGGAAAGTTTCACGCAACGGAGTTCCAAACGGGACACATCCTGTTGCGCTGCCCAGGACGATAAGGCTTACTGAATCCAGACGTTGAAATTCGTCGGCCGGCAGGAGATCCACGAATGCTTCCCCAGAAGCGAGGAGAGCTGATTCAAAGGGAACCCGAATCCTCTCTGGGCGCGCTCCGTGCGCAGATACAACGAACGTAGTCCGTCGCCACCCGTGCTGCGCCGCAGCAGCAGCCGCGCTGGAGCACACCAGGGAGTAGTCCAGAGCTGCGCACAAAGTGCCAGCATGCGGAACTGCACTAGGAGTCCGATCCGCTCCAGCGTCAGGATGCCCAATCCTGCATCGCCCCGAGGAGCCGCCAAGTCCTTCAGGCGTATCCTGGACCTCGCCGGTCCCCACAGAGCGTTACCCAACAGGCGTTGCGCCCGGCGCTTAGCCGAGTAGGGAGGGGGACAAACAAAATAGAGGGGACGGAGGAGGGGGGCAACGAAAATGGTCCACACGAAGGCCCGTTCCGACAGGAGAAACCTGCCGCCTTGGAACAAGCCCAGAGCATCCTCGGCCTTGTGAAGGCAGTCCGATAACGCTTCTGCTGGTCAAAATGCGCCCAAGGGAACGCCGAGGTACTTCAAGCACCTGCCCGTGGGGATCCCCAGGCGGATCCAGTCGGACTGCCTCTCCCACGTAGAGCCAACCAGTACAACGGTTGATTTCGTCCTGTTCACGCCCAGGCCCGCTCCCCGACGAATGATCTCGAAGAAGTCCTCGAGCCTGGACGCCGGGGTGGACATGGGCAGCAGCAGGAGAAGGTCGTCAGCATAGGCGGCCGCGGCCGGTGTTCCCGGGCAGGAGCTCGGCAGGTTGGCCAGCGTCAGCCTGTACGCCCTCAGCACCAACTCAAAGAAGATGCTGAATAGCAGGGGGATTAAGCTGTCTCCCTGCCAGATACCCCGCTGTATAGGAACACCGTAAACGTAACGCCCGCTAAAAGAGATACAGAATAACGCGTGGCGCCAGCAGGAGCGCAAGTAGGCGATGAGGTGCGTCCGGAGCCCTAGGCGTCCCAGAAGCTCCAGAAGGAGGTCCTGGTTTACGCTGTCGAACGTTTTGCAGAGATCGACTGCGACCGCTAAGGCTCCCGGCGTTCCATCGTGCCTTGAACACCGCCGCTTTTCTTTAGCAGCGGCGAATTCGGCTGCCTGGCTCTGCTGCGCCACGCGCTGCTGCAACTCGAACCATGTTTGCGCGAAGAAGAGATTCGCGTCCATGGACCGCCCCGGAACAGCATACGTCTGCTCCGGACTTACCAAGGACGACCGCGCGACCCCTAGCCTGGAGAACAACTTGACGTCCGAATTCACCAATGTGATCGGACTCCAGTTGCTGAGGTGGCGCAAATCACGGCCTTTTGGCAGGAGCCGCACCTTTGCTGAGCGGAAAGAAGCGGGAACATCTCCCGTCTCACGCATCAGCGAGGAAAGGCTTAGCATCAGGGGTACGAGCTCTGCCGCGAAGCACTGAAAGAATTCCGCTTGCAGGCCATCCTTCCCCAGCGCCTTACGCCTCTTCAGGCCCGCTATGGAGGAAGATACTTCTTCCGCCGTGAAGGGCCAAACCAATCTGGCGCGTTCCTCCTCGTCGATAGCAGGGTTACCCGTCGGAAGAAGCAGCTCGGAGAGACTGCGTTCCGTGGGCTCCGCCGCGTACAACGAGGAGTAGTAGCGCTTGACTACGCGGTGTACTTTGGCTGCAGTCGAGCATTCCTGGCTAGCGTCATCGAGCAGACAAGCCCCTCCAGACTGCCAAACCTGGCGCTCGGCCCTCGCCTTATACTCCGCCAGACGCCGGACGTCCGCGCATCGGGAAATGGTACGCGCCTGCAAATAGGATCTGCTGTTCGCGACACCCTCCCCGAAGCCGCGGGGAAGCAGGTGCAAGGGAAACCGGCAGCAGAACTCGCGGACCGATCTTTTCAGATCGTCCCAGTCCTCGAGTTCACAGATGGCGAAGCCCCGGAGGTGTTGGCGGAGATGCTCCGCCGCTTCCGAATTGCTAAGCCAGTCGGCCGGCAACCTCCAGACATTCATCGGAGGCCCTTCGCCAGGCGGGAGGAGCTCGAACTCCAGTCCAGGATGTTCCGAAATAGCGGACAGCAGGCGCCCTGTAAGACCTACTCGTGAGAGCAGGTGTTCATCGAGGAACGCATGGTCCGGCGATCTCCCCATCCCGGGCTCAACAGCAAGCAAGTTATGCACGCGCACGGACGCGCATACCTCGATCACCAGTTGCTTCTCCCTCAAGCGGCATCTCTCCTCTGTTAGCGTGTAGACGTTGAAGTCTCCTGCAAGGCAGCGCGCCACGTTAGGGCCGGAGTCAGCGAGCCAGCGGCTGCGCAGGCCACCCAGGAATGAAAGTCGCTAGGCGTAATGCCGGCCGCCGCTCGGCGCGTCGATGTTCGTAACGACCAGTTCTATCGATTCGGACCACTTGAGGACAAGTTGGCCCACACGACCTTCCTCCTCGAAACAAACGTTCCGCACCGCCTCCGCCACCCTGCCTCGGACGAGGAACGCGACTCCGCACGTGTGAGCGTAGCCTTGCCGCCAGTGTAGCGTCCCGCCCGCGCGCTCTTCCAGATCCGATGCCTGCCGTACGGAGATGCTATGTATCTCCTCCAGCAGCACCAGATCGAACGCGCGCAAAGCGTTGGCTACCGTCCGCCTTTTGTCAGCATCACGTAGCCCGTTGACATTCCAACAGGCCACGCTGACACGACGAGCGGACGCGAGTCCACGCATCACTGCTGCGGACATGACGGCGTGCTCCTCGCCCCGTGGGGCGACAAGTCAGCTGGTAGGAGAGCGGATTGGGAAGCGAAATTGCTCCCGTTCGCCGCCACATCGCGCCCAGCTGAGTCCTGGGAGCCGAGGATCATCGCCTCGGTCTCCGTGCAAAAGCCGGAACCGCCTCCGGCAACAGGCTCGTGCTTCCGCACTTTAGCCCGGCGCGCTTCCGGCTTACCCCGGGATGCGCGCTCCATTTGTTTGCACTCGGACTCCACCTCGGAGTCGGAGTGCCTGGCGCGAGACTGGCGTTTTGCCAGTCTCTTTTTGTTTCGGCAGGTGGAGGCTTGCCCTGCCCGCGCGGGGGTCGTCGCAGTCGCCAACGCAGCTTCCGGAGCTTTGCTTCCGCAGCCGATCTCTCGCGCGAAGGGACGGAGACAGAGAACGCAGCCGAAGAAGGTGCGTACCCAGGTACGCACCTTCTTCGGCGTGCTTCTCTTTTGCCTCCCACCTACCTTAAGGATGGGGAATATTGAATGGTCAACCTTCTTCTTCCCCTTTGTGAGCGTCCTGGAGACTCGAGTCCAGCCCGCGTCGGGGACGCCCTCCTGGGAGGCCGACGCCTCCCTCAATTGTTTGGCCGGAGATGCCGGCTCACGTTTCGCGCTCGCGACGGGAGACGGCTCCGTCCCCCTTACGCACTGCACCTGCTCCTTAGCCGATGCGGGCGAAAAGGCGGTCATTGCCGTCGTCCCGCGAGGCGCTATTGCAGCCTTCGCTGCTAGTGCCTTCGGCGTGGAAGACGTGATCTCCACCGCCGTAGGAGGAGACTGCCGTTCAGAGGCAGCTCCGGCGGTACCCGCGCACGGTTTCCCGTGTGCTCCGCTGGACGCGCTAGCGGACGCGGACGGTTCAGCAGCCTTGATTGAGTGCGTGCCCGCACTCTTAGGCTGCTTCGAAGGGGGCGATTTGCCCACAGGGCGACGTGGCATCTTTCCCGTCTGCGCGTTTGTCTAGGATGGTGGCTTCCCTGAAGCAACCGCGTCCTTTTTCGCGGAACCTCCACTCGAAGATGCCCTTCCCTTCGCGCCCGATTTCTCCCGTGGCACAACGGGGGATCTTTTTGGCGCGGACAAGTTCGATTGTTGGCGGCTTTTCGCCTGCCGCTTTCTCTTCTGCTCGGCGCACTCTTTGATGGAGTGGCCGAGCTGTTTACAATAGCGGCAGTTGCGTGAAGGACACGTCTACGGACGGTGGCCCTCTGTACCGCAAATGCTGCAAGCCGGTCGCTGACCGGCAAATTCAAGGTGGACGATCGCATAGCCCACCTGCAAGTGCGGAGGCATTTGCCTCCTATTCGCCATGGTGACACGCGCCATGGCAAGTTCGCTGTGGAGAGATGCAATCCTTTTGATCGGATTTTCTGCTCTCCACAGCGCGTGCACCGTGGCGAATGCACTTAGTGCAGCGACGAGCACGCGATCGGGCGTGTCCACCTGGACGGCGTATAATCGGACCACGAACGACTGGTCCATGGCCGACGGGACGACCTCATTCCCGCGGATATTTAGCGGGGTGCGGAGAAGGCGCTGGACTAGGGATGTTTCTTTGCAGTGCACCTCCCAGTGTCCGAGCGCGTTAAACGGCATGACGGCCAGGAGGTCGTCCTGTCGGACCGCGACGCGCAAAAGCTCGTCCCACAAATTTTCTCCGACCCCGTCGGAGATAGAAGCACTCACCTGATAGCAGAGCGCAAGCTTGTAGCCATGGGCAGCATATGCCTGCAGCTCTGGTTCGTCGGGCGGTGCTCCGTTGGCTGCCGCCGCCTTGACGACGGCGGCGAAGCTTCTCGCCGGTGACGAGACACAAGAATCAGAGGCGGACCGGACATCTGGAGTAGAGTCTCTACTGCCAGTGGCAGCGTTCACATCTATCTTTTGCTGCAATGCCTCCGTGGACATCCCAGTGGACGCACTCGGGCACACCACACACAAGAAGACGGAAAGGAATCACGCTCGAGGAGCAACACAGAACACGTCAATGCACTGTTGTCGTCGAGCGTATTCCCGACCGCTGCGAAAAACAACTCGCCGCTACCGACGATCTCCCCTCTGTTGACTCTGTCAACAGCGAGGGGAGCCAGCAGGCAGCGGCGTCCGTCATCGACACCACCATCGATGACGTAGTCTTCGCGCGAGCCGCGGAGTAGCTGGCAGCAACTTTGCAACCAGAACCCTCCAAGGCTGGCAAGAAGGCCATAAGGCGTCCGGCCTCCCCTCATTAGTCTCCCACTTCCGACCCCGAGGTGGAGGCCGGAAGCGCAGCCTCCGTTTCCACGGCACCGCGCAAGAAGGCTGGACGTAATTCCACAAAGCCAAGGAAGCTCGTCTCCCCCGTCGAAGGGGAAGAGATGGCTTCCGCAAGCGAGGGTGCCATGAGCGTGGGAAACTCTCGGGACCCGTCGCCCGAGAGACTCCCACGTACGGACAAGGAAGGGATAAGGGGGTGGAGGCCGAACAGGTGCCTCAGGTGCCTGAGAAGGCCGAAACCCCCATGGACAACCCGTCCGCCTCGCAAGAGGCATGCCCCCCACCCCTTAATCTTCCCAGCAGTAATGCCGGGAAGCTTCTCCCGCCGTCGTCTGCGCATCGCTGTTTGGAACGTGAACGGCATGACAGACGCCGGCAGGAGACGAGACATGGCAGCCCTTCTGGAGTCCTACGACCTTGAGCTGTTGCAGGAGATCCACGTGATCTCTGTAGAAGAAGCGCAAGAGATCGAACGGATCTCCGGAGGGTGGCTATTGTATAGGTGTTGGATACCCAAAAGTTGCGGTGTCGCCTACCTGCTTCGGCCAGCCGTCGAGGCCGCGGCTCGGGACGTGCGGTTCCACGATCACGGTCGTGTCAACCAGCTGACCCTCAGGTGGTCCGAGCCGATCGATCTGATGGTCACGAACGTGTACGCACCGAGTGGCGGTGACCTGATGAACAGGAGAGCGAGGAAAGAGTTTTTTCTGGCCCCCCGGCGCGACTGGCTGACCAAAGCAGGCGTGAGGAATGCCCATCTGGTAGCGGCGATTTCAACGTTCGCCTGAAACCAGATGGATAGAATCCCGAGCGTGACCTGGTCCAAAAGGTGTGCATGGCGGTGCACACCTGTAATTTGTTGGCTAGTGCACAGGAGATGGAAGTGCATCGACCACGTGTTTCTTGAGGAGCACCTGTGCCCTCGCGTGGGCAGGCGCGCCAAGTTACCGTGCGAGCTGTCCGACCATCGCCTGCTAGTTCTCGAGAACCATCCGCGTGACAGGGGCCCCCCCTCGTCAGCGTGGCGTCTCCCATGGGACTAACTGAAGCTCCCGGACGCGGCGCAACATCTTCACACGTTCATACGGGGCTTGAGACTGCGAAAACTCCAGGATTGGCACCGCTTTAAGCGGTCGGTCCAGGAGTTCTGCGACGAGTTCCCTCTGCACCGCCTACCTACGGGTTTTGGGACCAGGGTCCGTAAAGAAAGAACCTATCTGCAGGCTTGTCGTTACGCCAGGACTTCCGACATCTGCAGGCTGGCGGAATACAGAGCGGGAGCCGAAAAGCAAGATTGGCAGTCCGGATTGGCTAGCTTGCTGGACGATCAGGACCAGGAGCACTCGGCACCCGCCCAAATCCGCGGCCTGCTGCGGAGTTACTACTCCTCCCTGTATGCCAGGGCACCTCCGGAGAAAAACGTCTCACGACTTTTGCTTCCGGAAGGCGCTTCAGCGATCGCGGAGGAGCAGAGAAAGACCCTCGACGAGCCTTTCACGATGGAGGAGATCCTCTCGGCCAACGGAAAGCTCAAGAGGCGCAAGGCTCCAGGGGAGGACGGCCTGCCCGCGGAGTTTTACCAAACTTTCGCGCGTGAGCTTACCCCCCTGGTACAGCAACTCACCTTGCTGATACGCGCGACAGATGACGCTCCCGCCTCGTTTCTTTCGGCAAAGGTGCGGCTCCTCCCTAAGGGAGTAGATCTGAGGAGCATGAACAACAGGCGTCCCATCACAATAGTGAATGCGGACGCCAAGTTGCTAGCTAAGGTTAGGGTAGAGAGGATGAGACGGGTTGCCAACATCTTCATCAGCACGGAACTGACATATGCTGTTCCCGGTCGAAGCATGGAGGCGGACCTGTTCCACGCTTCCACCTGGCTATATCTAAAACATGAAAAAGGCTCGATACGCAGCAGGGATTCCGGTGAGTCCGGCAGCCATGGCAGGGATGGTCGGGTGGGGGAGGGAGCAATTGCGGTCGCTGTCGACTTGCATGAAGCATTCGATTGCGTCGACCAGAATCTCCTTCGGGAGCTTCTGGAAGGCTTGTGCTTCACAACCTCATTAGTGGCCTATCTGCGCTCCTGCTGGCGCGACGCGCTCATTAACGTTACTTTCAGCGGGCGTACTGTTCACGGCGTGCCGGTGCGACGTGGGATCCGGCAAGGAGACAGCCTAAGCCCCTTGCTTTTCAGTACCTACTTTCAGTTGGTACTGAAAGCGTGCAGGGAAACTCTGGCGCACCTGCCGCACGACTGTGCCGGTACGCCGGGCATTTCAGCGTACGCGGACGACCTTCTGCTGCTGCTCCCTATGTCCACCCTGGCTGTGTCGGTCGAAGAGTTCTTCGACCTGCTGCATCGGGGAACCGGACTTACGGTGAACATGACGATGTCGTCCGTGATGCCAGTTGGTACGATGCGGGCAGGGCAGCAGGACTGGGTCCATTTGGGGATACTCACGATGAGGTACTCCAAGTACCATGGTGTGCCGTTGGAAGACTACTCCCCTGCGGAAGCGTGGTCAGGCTGCCTCCAGAAAGTGGAGACGGCGATCTGCCCTTTCCGAGGCGGCAGGTTTTTCCTGCCTGAACGGGCCGCGGTTTGGAACACGTTCGCGGCTCCTCTCCTCCGCCCCCTGCTTTTTTTCACCCTTCCACAGAGAGAATTAAAAAGCGGACAAAGCACCTCCTCTGTACTGCTCTTTGGGGCAACGTGAGGGCCCGATTCCGATTAAAGGACTTGTGCGCTCCTCGTCGGGACGGTGGTCTGGGACTCTTGACGCTGGAGCGACTGGAGCTCCAGCTCCAGTTCCGATTGTCGGCACATGTTCCAGAGTTGTGGTGCACCTGTTGATGCATCCTTGCACGTCTCCTTCTCCAGCATGCCACCGGCAAGACGGGACTGACGTCGATTTCTTGCACTCTGTCGCTGCGTCAACCGTTGCGGAATCGAGCTACGGAGGGTGGCTGCGCTGTACCGGAAAAACCCAGGATTGGTCACCTGTCACCCTTTCAACGGTAGTGCCTGGTTGCTGGAAACCGATCGAATGTGAGGACAGTTCGGTATGCAACGCTCCCAACAATAACGAAGGTTCCTGTTTTGGGGTTACAGAAGTTGCACGCTCCGCGAGAATCTCGAGGATTCAAAGAAGAGAGCGTAAGCAGGAACAACCCCCCTCGCTGCTGCACTGTCCTCCCTGATGAATGAAATGGACAGCGATGTTGAGACGAAGTGGGAGGTTACAGTTACAATCTCCGGGAAGGAGAAGAAGATCGGAGAGTGGAAAACGGGTCTGCTGTCTGACGCTGCCACCCCGAGTACGCCTCCTTATGGACTTCTTCGCTGGGTCGCGTTGGGTCGTCGTTCCCATTGAACGTTTGAAGTGGCTTCGCTATTAATGAACACCTCCAGCCTCCCCTTAAAATGGCAGGAGTGGCATTCCTGTGGCAGCACTGGGGACTCCCCTGCAACTTTCGCCAACATCACTGGACCTGGGGAGCGGTGGACCCCTATTGCGTCAGGTGTGGGGAACGGGAGTCCCTACCCCACCTGCTAGTGGATTGTGTTGCCCTTCGGCCCCTTTGGTTCCGCTTTGCTGCGGCAATCGGAATACCCTGAAGCAAGCCCAGGGACGTTCTGAAAGCCCTCTTCGTTGCCGACGCTCTTCGGTCTGCGGCCTCGTTAGCAGCTTTGTGCTGCCTTTGCGGGATCGTCACCGTATGGAGCAAGGCTACGGGAGGACAACAAGACCAGGTTGCCATCCAGCCAGCCTCCCAGTTCCTGAGGAGAGCGTCCCGATGGCCCCACCTGGATCCAAGCATACAGCAAGAGCTTGCCGCTATCCTGCAAAGGATGCAACGGCCCCACCAGCAATTGTGCTCCCTTCCCGTTCCCTCGTAGTTTTTTCTTTTTTTTGTGTTTTGTTTTTTGTTTTTCCCCTTCCCCCTGCTGCCGTGGTGGACCCTACCGTTCTGCGAACCGGTGACCCGGCAAGCTGGGTGTTTCTTCGTGCGTGGCTGAAGCAATGGTCCAGCCACTGCACGTCTTTGTAAATGTCTATTGTTGCAATAAACGCCCTGCAAAATCCATGTGAAAATCGAACGCCTTATGCGCTCGAAGGAGGACGTGTTTTCTCGGTGCTCTGCGTGCCAGGAAGTCTCCCCTAGTGCTAGCGTCGTGTGGTTCGGTGCTCGATCAGGCAGCGATGCCTGACGCGACCATTAGGAATGGCCAGGGGGCACCTGCAAAGCCGATCCCAGAGGCGATGGAGAGCCAGGGGGCGGCGGCAACGTCGCCCCCAGAGGCGATGGAGGTGGGGGCATCCGCCCCCACAGAATCGGTCCCAGCTGCAGCGCGGGGGTGGAGAGCCCTTGTGTCGGCGCCATCGTCTGCAGCCGCGGCGGAATTATGTGCCTACGTGGAGGAGGAACATAAGCCCACATTGCTCTACAAGGTAGGCAATCTTTCTTGTTCAGAGTGTGCGCGCGCCTTCTCGAAGTAGATGCGCGCTCTCAGTGATCAAGAATAGGAGCTAAACGCTATGACCATCCGCAGCAAGGGTCAGTACGTCGAGATCATCTGCAAACAAACAGAGCTGGCCCAACGACTGCTCAAAATCCCCGAGGTGATGGGGAAGCGCAGGCTCCTCTCCATTACGGTGGACCGCAGCATGATGGTCCAGCTATTAGGAGTGACCGCGCGAATGCGCAAACAAGTTCTCGCGGCACTAGAAGCATTCGGCACGGTACATGCGCAGTGGTCGGAACGTAGTCCTTTAGGCTGATTTCACCATCGCACTTTTGCGCTTATTCAAGAAGCATCCATTTGCAGTGAGTGGCAAATTAAGGACATGGAGTTGCACATCCTACCAACACCCTGGTTTCAGACAATGATTATGAAGAATCCGACATTTCAATAGCGCGGAGCACTATGGACTTTCTGTTGTTTACATAGTAACCATTGTCGGAATTATAATAAAAATGTTTTCCTTCGATGTGATTGAGAGTGTGGTACAAATTTACATCTTTTGCAGGTTCGTAATCATTTCGAAATGAGGACATTTTACCATTGCACTTTTGCGCTTCAAAAAGAAACATCCATTTACAGTGAGTTGCAAATTCACGACATGGAGCCGCACATCCTACAAATTTCCAGGTTTCATAGGATGATTAAGAAGAATCCGATAGTTTATTAGAGTAGGCCACTTTGGACTCTGTGTTGTTTTCATGGTAACCAGTGTCGGAATTCGAAAGGTAATGTTTTCCTTCGATCTGATTGAGAATATGGTTCAAATTTGTATCTTTTCCTGGCTTGTAATCAATTCGAAATGAGATCATTTCACCATTGCACTTTTGCGTTTCTTCAAAAAGACTCGATTTGCAGTGATTGGCAAATTGACTACATTCAGCTGCACATCCTAACAACCACCTGGTTTACAAGAACGATTAAGAGGAGTCCGACATTTCAATAGTGAGGGGCACTTTAGACTCTGTGTTGTTTATATGAGAACCAGTGTCGGTAAAAGAAAGGGAATGTTTTCGTTCGTTTTTATTCTTTATGAGTTCCAATTTAACATCTTTTGCTGGTTTGTAATCAATTTGGAATGAGGAGATTTCAGCATTGTTTTTTTCGCTACTTCAACAGGCATCCATTTGGAACGAGAGGCAAGCTACCGTCATGGATCACCGAACATCTTGGCAATTTTTTGGTTTCAGAAGTTAATTAATCAGAATACGATATTTCATTAGAGCGGGGCACTTTGGACTCTGTGTCGTTTTTACTGTAACCAGTGTCAGCATGTGAAAGAATATGTTTGTCTTCCATCTTGTTCATTATGTGGTCCAAATTTACATCTTCTGCTGGTTTGTAATCAATTCGAAATTAGCAGATTTCACCATTTCACTTTTGCGCATCTTTAAGAAGCATCGATTTGCGGTGAGTGGTAAATTCACTACATTCAGCCGCACATCCTACCAACATCCTGGTTTCAGAGAATGATGAAGGAGAGCCCGACATTTCAATAGCGCGGGGCACTTTGGACTCTTTGCTTTTCACATGGTAACCAGGGTCGGAATTAGATAAGGAATGTATTCCTTCGATCTGATTAATAGTGTGGTCCAAATTTACATCTTTTGCTGATTTGTAATCAATTCGAAATGAAGACATTTCACCATTGCACTTTTGCGTTTCTTCAAGAAACAACCTTTTGCCGTGAGTGGTGAGCTCACGACATGGAGGCGCACATCCTACCAACTTCCTGCTTTCAGAGATCGATTAAGAACAGTCTTAAATTTTAATAGCTCGGGGAACTTTGTACGCTGTATTGTTCTCATGGAAACCAGTGTCGGAATTAGAAAGAGAATGTTTTCCATCGATCTGATTCAGTATGTGGTCCAAATTTATGGCTTTTGCAAGGTTGTTATAAATTCGAAATGAGCAGATATCACCATTGCACTTTTGCGAATCTTCAAGAAGACTCTAGTTGCAGTGAGTGGCATATCCACAACATGGAGCCGCCCATCGTACCCTTTTCCTGGTTTCATAGAATTTTTAAGGAGAATCCGATAATTCACTACAGCAGGGCACTTTGGACTCTGTGTTGTTTTCTTGGGAACCAGTGTCGGTAGTAGAGAGGGAATCTTTTCCTTGGTTTTTATTCTTTATGAGTTTCAAATTTACATCTTTTGCTGGTTTATAATCAATCTAGAAAAGGCAGATCCCATCATTGTATTTTGCAATACTTAACCAGGCTTCCAATTGCATCGAGACGCAAGCTGCCGTCATGGATCACCGGACATCCTGGAAATTTCCTGGTTTCATAGGATGATTAAGAAGATTCCTATAGTCCATTAGAGCAGGGTACTTTGGAATCTGTGTTGATTCCATGGTAACGAGTGTTACAATTACAAAGGGAATGTTTTCCTTCGATGATTCTGTATGTGGTCCTGATTTACATCTTTTGCTAGTTTGCAGTCAATTCGAAATGAGCAGATTGAACCATTGCACCTTTCAGCTTCTTCAAGAAACATCCATTTGCAGAGATTTGCATATCCACGAGATGGAGTCGCACATCGTACCAATTTCCTGGTTTCATTGGATGACTAAGAAGATTCCGATGGTTCATTATAGCAGAGTACTATGGACTATGTGTTGAATTCATGCTACCCAGTGTCGAAATTAGAAAGGAAATGTTTTCCTTCTATCTGATTAAGTATGTGGACTCAATTTACATCTTTCGCTAGTTTGTAATCAACTCGAAATGAGCAGATTTCACCATTGCAATTTTGCGGTACTTCATGAAGCACACATTTGAGGTGAGAGGCATATTCACGAGATGGAGCCGCACATCGTACCGATTTCTTGGTTTCATTGGATGATTAAGAAGATTCCGATAGTTCATTCGAGCAGAGCACTTTCGACTGTGTGTGGTTTTCATGGTAACCAGTGTCGGAAGTAGAAAAAGAATATTTTCCTTCGACCTGATTCAGTATCTGGTCCAAATTCAAATCTTTTCCTAGTTTCAAATCAATTCGAAATGAGCAATTATGCCATTGCACTTTTGGGTTTCTTCAAGAAGCAACAATTTGCAGTGATTGGGTAATTCACGACATGGAGCCGCTCTTTATTACAATTTCCTGGTTTCATTGGATGATTAAGAAGAATCAGATAGTTCATTAGAGCAGGGCACTTTGGACTCTGTGTTGTTTTCATGGTAACCAGTTTCGGAATTAAAAACGGAACGTTTTCCTTCAATCTGCAACAGTATGTAATACAAGCTTACATCTTTTGCTGGTTTGTAATCGATTTGCAATGAGGATATTTCACCATTGCACTTTTGCAGCTCTTCAAAAAGCATCCACTTTGAGTGAGTGGCAAATTCAGGACATGAAGCGTCAGATCGTACCAATTTCCGGGTTTCATTGGATGATGAAGAAGATTGCGATGATTCATCAGAGCAGAGCACTTTGGACTCTGTGTTTTTTTCATGGCTACCAGTGTCGGAACTAGTAAGGGAAAGTTTTCCTTCGATTTGATCCAGTATGTGAACCAAATTACATCTTTTTCTAGTATGTAATCAATTCGAAATGAGCAGATTTCACCATTGCACTTTTCAGCTTCTTCAAGAAGCATCCATGAGCAGTGAGTGGCAAATTCACTACCTTCAGCCTCACATTTTACCAACAACCTGGTTAAAGAGAACGATTAAGAAGTCGGACATTTAAATAGCGCGGGGCACTTTCCACTCTGTGTTGTTTCGATTATAACAGGTGTAGGAAGTAGAAGGATAATGTTTGCCTTCGATCTTATTCATTATGTGGTCGAAATTTACATCTTCTGCTTGTTTGTAATAAATTCGGAATGAGCAATTTCACCATTGCACTTTTGCGGTTCTTCAAGAAGAATCCATTTGCATCGAGTGGCATATTCACGACTTGGAGCCGCACATCCTTCCAATTTCCTGGTACCAGAGGATGATGAATAAGAGTCCGTCATTTCATTAGCGCGCAGAACTTTGGACACTCTGTTGTTTTCATGGTAACCAGTGTCGGTATTAGAAAGGGAATGTTTTCATTCGATCTGATACAGTATGTGGTCCAAATTTACACCTTTTCCTAGTTTGTAATCACTTCGAATTGGGCAATTTCACCATTGCACTTTAAAGCTTCTTGAAGAAGCATCCATTTGCAGTGAATTGCAAATCCACGACCTAGAGCCGCTGGTCGTACCAATTTCCAGATTTCAAAGGAAGATTAAGAAGAATCCGATAGATCATGAGCGCGGGACACGTTGAACACTGTGTTGTTTTCATGGTAACCAGTGTCCTAACTAGAAAGGGAATGACTTCCTTTGATGTTATTGAGTGTGTGGGCCAAATTCACATGTTTTGATGGTATGTAATCAATTCGAAATGAGCAGATTTCAGCATAGTGCTTTTCAGCTTCTTTAAGAAGAATCCATTTGGTTTGAGTGGCCTATCGACGTCATGGAGCCGCACATCGTAACAATTTCCTGGATTCATTGAATGACTAAGAAGATTCCGATGGTTCATTATAGCAGCGTACTTTGCGCTGTGTGTTGAATTCATGCTAACCAGTGTGGAAATTAGAAAAGAAATGTTTTTCTACTATCTGAATTAGTATGTGGACTCAATTTATATCTTTCGCAAGTTTGTAATCAATTCGAAATGAGCGGATTTCACCATTGCAATTTTGCGGTACTTCATGAAGCACCCATTTGCGCTGAGAGGCATATTCACGAGATGGAGCCGCACATCGTACCAATTTCTTGGTTTCATTGGATGATTAAGAAGAATCAGTTAGTTCATTAGAGCAGGGCACTTTGCACTCTGTGTTTTTTGATGGTAACCAGGTTCGGAATTAAAAACGGAACGTTTTCCTTCAATCTGCAACAGTATGTGGTACAAGCTTACATCTTTTGCTGGTTTGTAATCATTTCACAATGAGGACATTTCACCATTGCACTTTGGCGGTTCTTCAAGAAGCATTTATTTACGGTGAGTGGCAAATCCACTACATGGAGTTGCACATCCGTGCAATTTTCTTTATTGAGATAATTATTAAGAAGTGTCCTACATTTTAATAGCGCGGGGCACTTTAAACTCTGTGTTGTGTTCATGGTAACCAGTGTCGGTATTAGAAAGGGAATGTTTTCCTTCGATCTGATTGAGAATATGGTACGAATTTACATCTTTGGCTGGCTTGTAATCAATTGGAAATGAGGAAATTTCACCATTACACTTTTGCGCTTCTTCAAGAAGAATCCATGTGCAGTGAGTCGCATATCCACGACATGGAGGCGCACATCGTAATTATTTCCTGGTTTCATTGGATGATTGAGAAGATTCCCATAGTTCATTAGAGCAGGGCACTTTGTACTCCCTGTTTTTTACATGGTAACGAGTGTCGGAATGAGGAAGGGAATGTTCTCCTTCAATCTGACACGGTATATGGTCCAGATTCAAATCTTCTGCAGGTTTGTAATCAATACGCAATGAGGACATTTCACCATTGCACTTTTGCGCTTCTTTAAAAATCATCCACTTACAGTGAGTGGCAAATTCACTACATTCAGCCGCACATCATACCAACATCCTGGTTTAAGAGAACGCTTGAGAAGAGTACTATGTTTCAATAGCGTGGGGCACTCTGGACTCTGTGCTGTTTTAATAATTACTAGTGTCGGAATTAGAAAGGGAATGTCTAACTTCGATCTGATTGATCATATGGTTCAAATTTACATCTTTTCTAGTTTGTAATCAATTCGGAATGAGCAATTTTACCATCGCACTTTTGCGGATCTTCAAGAAGCATCCATGTGCAGTGAGTGGCAAATTCACTACCTTCAGCCTCACGTCCTACCAACATCCTGGTTTAAGAGAACGGATAAGAAGAGTCGGACATTTAAATAGCGCGGGGCACTTTGGACTCTGTGTTGTTTCGATTATAACAGGTGTCGGAAGTAGAAAGATAATGTTTGCCTTCGATCTTATTCATTATGTGGTCGAAATTTACATCTTCTGCTTGTTTGTAATCAATTCGAAATGAGCAATTTCACCATTGCACTTTTGCGGTTCTGCAAGAAGAATCCATTTGCATCGAGTGGATATTCACGACATGGAGCCGCACATCCTTCCAGTTTGCTGGTATCAGAAGATGATGAATAAGAGTCGGTCATTTCATTAGCGCAGAGCAGTTTGGACACTGTGTTGTTTTCATGGTAACCAGTGTCGGTATTATAAAAGGAATGTTTTCCTTCAATCTGCAACAGAATGTTGTACAAGGTTACATCTTTTGCTGGTTTGTAATCAATTCGCAATGAGGAGATTTCACCATTGCACTTTTGCGCCGCTTCAAAAAGCATCCACTTTGAGTGAGTGGCAAATTCAGGACATGTAGCGTCACATCGTACCAATTTCCGGGTTTCATTGGATGATGAAGAAGATTGCGATAATTTATTAGTGCAAAGCACTTTCGACTCTGTGTTTTTCTCATGGCCACCAGTGTCGGAACTAGAAACGGAAAGTTTTCCATCGATTTGATTCAGTATGTGATCCAAATTACATCTTTTTCTAGTATGTAGTCAATTCGAAATGAGCAGATTTCAACAATGCACTTTTCAGCTTCTTCAAGAAGCATCCAATTGCAGTAAGCGGCAAATTCACGATATGGAGCCGAACTTGATTCCAGTTTCCTGGTTTGATTGGATGATTAAGAAGAGTGCGACATTTCAATAGCGCGGGGCCCTTTGGACTCTGTGTTGTTTTCATATTAACGAGTGTCGGAATTAGGAGGGGAATTTTTTCCTATGATGTGATTCAGTATGTGGTCCAAATTACATCTTTTTCTAGTATGTAATCAATTCGAAATGAGCAGATTACACCATTGCGCTTTTCAGCTTCTTCAAGAAGCATTCAATTATAGTGAGTGGCAATTTCACGACATGAAGCCGCACTTAATTCCAGTTTGCTGGTTTGATTGGATGATTAAGAAGAATCAGATAGTTCATTAGAGCAGGGCACTTTGGACTCTGTGTTGTTTTCAGGGTAACCAGTTTTGGAATTTAAAACGGAACGTTTTCCTTCAATCTGCAACAGTATGTGGTACAAGTTTACATCTTTTGCTGGTTTGTAATCAATTCACAATGAGGACATGTCACCATTGAACTTTTGCGATTCTTCGAGAAGCATTTATTTACGGTGAGTGGTAAATCCACTACATGGAGTTGCACATTCGTCCAATTTTCTTTTTTTAGATAATTATTAAGCAGTGTCCGACATTTTAATAGCACGGGGCACTTTGGACTCGGTGTTGTGTTCATGGTAACCAGTGTCGGTATTAGAAAGGGAATGTTTTCCTTCAATCTGCAACAGAATGTGGCACAAGTTTACATCTTTTGCTGGATTGTAATCAATTAGCAATGAGGAGATTTCACCATTGCACTTTTGCGCCTTTTCAAAAAGCATCCACTTTGAGTGAGTGGCAAATTCAGGAGATGTAGCGTCACATCGTACCAATTTCCGGGTTTCATTGGATGAAGAAGAAGATTGCCATAATTCATTAGAGCAGAGCACTTAGGACTCTGTGTTTTCTCATAGCCACCAGTGTCGAAACTAGAAAGGGAAAGTTTTCCTTCGATTTGATTCAGTATGTGGTCCAAATTACAATTTTTTTCTAGTATGTAATCAATTCGAAATGAGCAGATTTCACCATTGCAGTTTTCAGCTTCTTTAAGAAGCATTCAATTGCCGTGAGTGGCAAATTCACGACATGGAGCCGAACTTGATTCCAGTTTCCTGGTTTGATTGGATGATTAAGAAGAATCAGATTGTTTATTAGAGGAGGACACTTTGGACACTGTGTTGTTTTCATGGTAGCGAGTTTCCGAATTGGAGATGAAAGTTTTCCTCTGATCTGATTTTGTATGTGGTCCAAATTCACATCTTTTGCTGGTTTGTAATCAATTCGAAATGAGGACGTTTCACCATTCAACTGTTGCGCTTCTTCAAGAAGCTTCCATTTGCAAGGAGTGGCAAATTCACGACATGGATCCTCACGTCGTAACAATTTCCTGGTTTCAGAGGATGATTAAGTAGAGACCGACTTTTCAATAGCGCGGGGCACTTTGGACTCTATGTTGTTTTCATAGTTACCAGTGTCGGAATTAGAAGGGGAATGTATTCCTATGATGTGATTCAGTATGTGGTCCAAATTTACATGATTTTCTGGTTTGTAATCCATTCCAAATGAGGACGTTTATCCATTGCGCTGTTCCGCTTCTTCAAGAAGCATCCATTTGCAGTGATTGCATATTCACGACATGGAGCCTCACATCGTAACAGTTTCCTGGTTTCAGAGGATGATTGAGAAGAGTCCGACAGTTTATTAAAGTAGGGCACTTTGGATCCTGTGTGGTTTTCATGGTAGCCTGTGTCGTAATTAGAAAGAGAATGTATTCCTTCGATCTGATTGAGTGTGTGGTCCAAATTTGCATCTTTTCCTAGTTTGTATTCAATTCTAAATGAGCTTGTTTCACCATTGCAGTTTTCGGTTCTTCAAGGAGAAACGATTTGCTACGAGTGGCATGTTTATGACAAGGAGCCGCACATCCTTACAATTTCCTGGTTTCAGAGGATGATAAATAAGAGTCCGACATTTCATTAGCGCGAAGCACCTTGGACTCTGTGTTGTTTGCATGTTAACAAATGTCGAAATTAAAAAGAAAATGTTTTCCTATGATGTGATTCAGTATGTGGTATAAATTAAAATCTCTTGCTGGTTTGTAATCAATTCGAAATGATCAATTTCACCATTGTACTTTTGGGGCTTTTCAAGAAGCATGCATTTGTAGTGAGTGGCAAATTCACGAAATGGAGCCGCACATCGTTCCACTTTCCTGGTTTCATTGGATGATTAAGAAGATTCCGATATTTCATTACAGCGGGGCACTTTGGACTCTGTGTTGTTTTTATGGTAACCAGTGTCGGAATTAGAAAGGGAATTTTTTCCTTCGCATTTATTCATTATTTTTCCCAAATTTACATCTTTTGCTGGTTTGTATTCAATTCGGAACGAGGAGATTTCACCATTGCACTTTTTAACTCCTTCAAGAAGCATCCATTTGCAGTGAGTGGAATTAACGGTCTAGAGCCGCACATCTTACCAATTTCCTGGTTTCATAGGATGATTGAGAAGAATTTGATAGTTCATTAGACCGTGCTACTTTAGACTCTGTGTTGTCCTCATGGGAACCAGTGTCGCACTTAGAAAGGGAATCTTTTCCTTCGTATTTATTCATTATTTGTTCCAAATTTATATCTTTTTCTGGTTTCTAATCAATTCGGAATGAGGGGATTTCATTATTGCACTTTCAAGAATCTTTAAGAAGGATCCGTTTTGAGTGAGTGGCAAATTTACGATATGGAGCCGCACATCCTTTTAATTTCCTGGTTTCATTGGATGATTAAGAAGAATTCGATTGTTTATCAAAGCGGCACACTTTGGACTCTGTGTTGTCCTTATGGGAACCAGTGTTTGAATTATAAAAGGAATGTTTTCCTTCCCATTTATTTATTATTTGTTCCAAATTTCCATCTTTTGCTGGCTTGTAATCAATTCGGAATGAGGAGAGTTCAGCATTGCATTTTGCGCTTCTTCAGGAAGCATTTATTTGCAGCAAAAGGCAAACTACCGTCATGGATCACCGCACATCCTTGCAATTTCCTGGTTTCAGAGGATGATTAAAAACAATCCGATATTTTATTAGAGCTGGACAATTTGAACTCTGTGTATTTTTTATGGTAACCTGTGTCGGAATTTGAAATGGAATGTTTTCCTTCGATCTAATTGAGTATGTGTTTCAAATTTACACCTTTTGTTGGTTTGTAATCAATTCGAAATGAGGACATTTCACCCATTGCACTTTTTCGCTTCTTCAGGTAGCATTCATTTGCAGCGAGTGGCATACTAGCGACATGGAGCCGCACATACTTTCAATTTCCTGGTTTCAGAGGATGATTAAAAAGAATTTATATTTCCTTAGAGCTCGACACTTTGGACTGTGTGTTGTTCTCTAGGGAAACAGTTTCGGAATTAGTAAGGGAATATTTTCCGTCGATCTGATCCATTATGTGGTCCAAATTTACATCTGTTGCTGGTTTGTAATCAGTTCGAAATGAGGACATTTCACCATTGCACTTTTGCGCTTCTTCATGAAGCATCCATTTGCAGCGAGTGGCATACTAGCGAAATGGAGCCGCACATCCTTCCAATTTTCTGCTTACAGAGGATGATTAAGAAGAGTCCCACATTTAATTATCGCAGGGCGCTTTAGAGTCTGTGTTGTGTTCATGGTAGCCATTGTCCGAATTATAAATGAAAGTTTTCCATCGAGCTGTGTTTTCGTTTCGTTTCGCGCTGCAAAGGAGCGGCTCCACCCTAAGGGAGGTGACCTGAGGATCATGAACAACTTGCGACCCTTCACAATAGTATATTTGGACGCCAGGTTGATAGCTAAGGTTTGGGCAGAGCGTCTGGGCATGTTGCAAACGCCTTCATCTTTCCGGAACAGACATACGCTGTTCCCGGGCGGAGCAAGGAGGCGAACCTGTTTCACGCTTCCACCTGGCTAGTGCTCCAACAAGAAAGGGGCTTGGTGCGCAGCCGGAATTCCTTTGCGTGCGCTGGCAAGGGGTCGGATGTTCAGGTGGGGGAGGGAGCCCTTGCGGTCGCAGTCGACTTGCGTAAAGCATTCGACAGCGTCGACCAGAATCTCCTGCTGGAGCTTTTGGAACGCTTGGGCTGCCGGCCTCATTATTGGCCTATCTGCGCTCGAGCTGGCGCGATGCGCAAATCAATGTTACTTTCAGCGGGCGTACTGTTCACGGCGTGCCGGCGCGACGTGGGATCCGGCAAGGAGACAGCCTGAGCCCCTTGTTCTTCAGTACCTACTTTCAGTTGGTACTGAAAGCGTACAGGGAAACTCTGGCGCACCTGCCGCATGAATGCGCCGGAACGCCTGCGCTTTCAGCATATGCGGACGACCTTCCGCTGCTGCTCCCTATGTCCAACCCGTCTTTGGCGATCGAGGAGTTCTTCGATCTGCCTAATCGGGGAACCGGGCTTCAGCTGAACAGTGAGAAGTCGTCCGTGATGCCAGTTGGTGCTGCGTGGGTAGGGCAGCAGGACTGGGTCCGCTTGGGGATTCCCACGGTGAGGTACTCCAAGTGTCTTTGTGTGCCGTTGAAGGACTACTCCCCTGCGGAAGCGTGATCCGGCTGCCTTCAGAAAGTACAGAAGGCAATCAGCCCGTTACGAGACATCAGGTTTTTGCTGCTTGAACGGGACGCCTGTTACGAGGCGGCAGGTTTTTGCTACATGAACGGGCCGCGGGTTGGAGCACGTTCGCG
This sequence comes from Raillietiella orientalis, assembly GCA_036172245.1. Taxonomy (NCBI): domain Eukaryota; kingdom Metazoa; phylum Arthropoda; class Ichthyostraca; order Raillietiellida; family Raillietiellidae; genus Raillietiella; species Raillietiella orientalis. Next base: position 32,324 of record JAYWIR010000128.1, on the reverse strand, counting down.
GCTCCTCTCCTTCGCCCCCTGCTTTTTGTTTGCCTTCTCACAGAGAGGATTGAAAAGCGGACAAAGAACCTTCTCCGTATCGCTCTTTGGGGCAACGGTAGGACCCGAGTCCCTTTAAAGGACTTGTGCGCTCCGCGTCGGGACGGCGGTCTCGGCCTCCTGACATTGAGCGGCTGGAGCTTCAGCTCCAGTTCCGATTATTGGCCATAGTGCCGGAGTTATGGGGCACCTGCTGGTGAGTCCCTGCACGTCTCCTCTTTCAGCAAGCCACCATGAAGACGGGACTCACGTCCGGTCTTGCAGTCCGTCGTCGCGTCAATCTATGTGGACTTCAGCTACGGAGGGTATCTGCGCTGACACCTAGAAACCATGGATTGATCCCCTGTCGCCCAGCGAACGGTAGTGCCTGATTGCAGGAAACCGTTCGCACGTGGGGACAGTTCGGCATGCAACGCTCTTAACAGGAACGAAGGTTCCTGTTTGGTGGTTATCGAAGTTGCACGCTTTGTGAGATCCTGGAGGATCCTAAGAAGAGAGCGTGGTCAGAAAAAAACCCTCTCGCTGCTGCGCTGCCTTCCATGATGGAAGATCTGGACAGCGATGTTGCGGCGAATTGGGCGGTTACAATAACAATCTCCGGAAAGGAGAAGAAGCAGAGAGAGAGGAAGACGGGTCAGCTGACCGATGCTGTCACCCCGAGTACGCCTCCCCATGGACTTCTGCGCTTCGGCGCGCTGTTCGACGTTCCCATTGAACGTTTGAAGTGGCTTCCGGTACTAATGAAGACCTCCACCCTTTCCTTAAATTGGCAGGAGTCGGCATTCCTTTTGCAGCACTGGGGACTAATTTGCAACGCCCGCCGTTACCACTGGACCTGGGGAGCGGTGGATTCCAATTGCGTCAGGTGTGGGGAACAGGAGTCCTTCCCCCACCTGCTAGTGGATTGTGTTGCACTCCGGCCCCTTTGGTCCCGCTTTGCCGCGGCCATCGGTATCCCCTGCGGCAACCCCAGGGAAGTACTAAAAGCCCTCTTCGTTGCCGATGCCCTCTGGCCAGCGGCCTCGTTAGGAGCCCTGTGCTGTCTTCGCGGGACCGTCTCCGCCTTGAGTAAGGCTACGGGAGGCCCACACGACCAGGGTGCCATCCAGCCAGCGTCCCAATTCCTGAGGAGGGCGTCGCGATGGCCTCACCTGGATCCAGTCATCCAGCAAGAGCTTGCCGGCATCCTGCAAAGGATGCACCGGCCCCACCAGCAACTATGATCTTTTCCCTTACTTTCCGATCTTTTCCTTTCTTTTTTTGTCTTGTTTTTTGTTTTTCCCTGTTCCCCCTGCTGCCGTGGTGGACCGTATTGGTCTGCGAACCGGTGAACCGGCAGGCTCTGTGTTTGTTCGTGCGTGGCTGGAGCAATGGTCCAGCCACTGCACGTCTTTGTGAATGTTTATTTTAGAATAAATGCCCCGGCAAAATCCGGGTGAAAATCGAACGCCCTGCGGAGATCCACCACGACCGTCTAAGCACCCGGTGCTTCTTCAGGTCGGATGCAGTGACGTCTAGCCTCGGCAGCCGAAGACGCGGTTACCTGGCTGTCGTGCGCCACGCAGCGTTGCAGATGGTGCCACGTGCGCGCGAAGAACAGTTACCCGTCCATGGACCGCCCAGGAACAGCGTAGGACTGCTCCGGACTTACCACGGATCAAGTGATACTGCCTAGGCGCGCGACCCAGAGCCTGGAGAGCAGCTTGACGTCCGCATTTACCAAGGTGATCGTACGCCAGTTGCTGAAACGGCGCATGTCTCCTCCTTTTGGCAAGAGACACACCCTTGCTGAGCGGAACGGAGACGGAACACTGCCCATCTCTCGCATCAACGCAGAAAGCCCTAGCACCAGGGGGATAAGTTTCGCCGCGAAGCAGTGGAAGAATTTCGCAGGCAGACCATCCCCACCTGGCGCCTTGCGCTTATTGAGGCCCGCTATGGCGGAAGACACTTCTTTCGACGTAAAGAGCAAGTCGAGAGCCGCAAGTTGCTCTTTGTTGACCGCAAGGGAGTCCGGCGGCAGAAGCAGCTCCGAGAGACTGCGTTCAGTCGGCTCCCTAGCGTACACCGAGGAGTAGTAGCGCTTTAGGAGGCACGAACTGCGGACGTAATTTCTGTGCGCTCCGTGAATAGGGAGTTTTTTCTGGTGGTTTTTGTGTGTTTGGCGGCCGTTGACAGACAGAAATGCCTGTGAACGCCGCAGTTTCAGGTAAGGGTGGCGGGAAGACGGCGTCTCCCAAACCAAAGGAGGTGGGATCACGCTCCATCACTATTTCTCAACCTCTCCCCGCCGCCCTGGCGAGGGCCTGGAGTCAGTGGCAGCGGCGGAAACGCCTGATGTCGCCGCCGAGATGAAGTCCTACATCCAGGAGGGCAACAACCCTGCCCTCCTGTACAAGTTACGGAACTTAAATTCCCCTTTACGGGCGCGGAGCTTCTGCAATGCCTTTAAAAAATGATCATTGCCGACAATGAAATTCTTTGCCTTTCAATACGGAGCTGAGGGTAGTTGGCGGGGCTTATCTACAAGGATGCAGCTCTTACCCATAAGATGCTCTGCACGCCCGTACAATTAGAGGGCAGGAATTTACTACTCCACATTGTGGACCATTCCATTGTGGTCCATCTAACCTGAACAACAGTGCGGATGGATGAGAACGCCATCCGCGCTGAACTTGAAAAATTTGCAAGCGTTTTTGTGATGTGGCGAAAGCCCAAAGCCTACAATGTAATTTCCATCCGGGTAATCCCGGGGCGTCCATTATAAAACATTCAACATACGTGGAACAATGCCCCACTAACGGCCACACAACGCCGGACCTGCCGGGACGCCGGGACGCAGCCCAGCCTTGCTCTCCTCGGCAGTGGAAGGGATGGGGGAGGAAACAAAAAGAAAAATAGAAACTAATGAATACAAGGAGAGGTTGGAGGGCTGGGAAGGAATGACTGTGCACTGCGAGGAGGGACAATCCTGCGAAGGAAACCCTTTAAGTCCATACTAATTGTACCCAGCTGGGTCCATCCAGTAGCGCTCCTCAGCAAGCGAACAGCATACGGGATTACGTCCCTCTCGTTCTGATACACATCTACGTCGGAGTCATCACTCCACGCCGCCACAATGCCTCGGATGCAGCATAATACTACCACGGCAGCGGCTGGCTGCAGGGAGTCCCGCACGAAAAGAAGTTGGAAAACGTCTCTGGGCGCGTTGCCCGTAGGGAGCCCTAGGGTCGTCCCAAATTGTTCGCACAGGGGTCGGAGGGCAGCACAGTCAACAAGTAAGTAAGGGAGCGCAGGATTAACCGGGCAAACTCAGGATTAACTCTACTCCGGGTCCAGTGGAAGCAGCGCGCGTTGGAGGGTACACCCGAATGCAACGTCAGCAGCGCCGACTCTTGCCACTTGAGGGGGAGAATCCTGGATCCAATTAAAACCGGGGGCCACTTCAGGTCATTTGTCAAGATGCCGAGCAGCTCTCCCCAATTTGCAAGTCCTCGCAAGAGGGCACTCAGGGTCGTTTCATCCGCCAGTTCTCCCGTGGTCCAGCCGTTTAACAACTTCTCTCGGCCTGAGATCCGGCAAGAGACTTGTCAATTCGGCGTCCGGCCGCTAATAAAAGCCCTCCGGAGAAAGGGCAGCGTCGTAGCTAAAGGGGTGGTCTCCGCCCATGTGCTTCTGGCAGGACAAAGCAGAGTGGCCCGCAGAGTGCAGCAGGCGTTACTGCCAAATCGTAGGCAGTTCCAGTTTTTTTCTCTGCTGTTGTTCAACTTCGCCCACGTTCCAACGATTTTCTCCAGCCAGGCGGAGGAGTTGGCAGGGCTGCATACTATCCAACCGTTCTCTTTCACCAAGGCTTCCATTCGTCCGAGGAAGAGGCCGCATCTTCTAAACTTCCGGCAGCGGCACAGAAGATAGGACACGAGCCCTTACGTCCTGGAAACACCGCTGGCAAGGAGGCGGGCTGGAACGCACCAAGGGGTGCATCACAGCTTCGCTGCGATGGCAAGGGTGCGCCATCGCAGCTGCACTTTCAAGCGCTTCAGCGTCAGGAGGCCAATACCGTCGTCCCGACGAAAAGCGCATATGTCTTTCAGCTTCACACAGGGCCTTCCGTTGCCCCAAAAGGCAATACAAAGGAGTTCCTTAGTCCGCTTTTACAACTGGGTAGAAAAGAAGCAAACAAAAAGCAGAAAGTGTAGTCTGAGGGTCGCGAATCCGTTCCAAACCAAGGCTCGTTCCGGAAGAAGGAACTTGCCTTCCAGGAACGGGCCGATCGCCATCTCTTCCTTTTCTAGACGAACTGATTAGGCTTCTGATAAGCAGAATTCCCCCAACGAAACGCCAAGGTACGTCAAGCACCTGCCCGCAAGGATTCCCAAGCGGATCCAGTCAGGCCGTCCGACCCACTTCGATCCAACCGCTACTACCGACGACTTCGCCTTGTAAACCCGCAGTCCTGTTCCGCGGCTTAGTAGATCGAAGAAATCCTCGACTGCGGCTGCCGGGGCGGACATGCGCAACATAAGAAGAAAATCGTCGGCGTATCCTGCTACAGCGGGCGTGCCGAAGCACGAGCTACGCAAGGCAGCAAACGTCACCCTGTACGCTCACAGCACCATCTCGAAATAGGTGCTAAAGAGCAGGGAACTGAGGCTATCGTTCTGTCGTATGCCCAGCCGCACCGGCACGCCGTACGCTATGATTCTACTAAAACGAACATTGATCAGCGCGCTGCGCCAGCATGAGCGCAGGTAAGAAAGAAGGGAGGGTGAGAAGCCCACGCGACCCAAGAGTTCCAGCAGGAGACCCTGGTCAATGCAGTCGAAAGCCTCCTGAGAGGGAAGTTGCACGACCTCTTCTTCCGGAAGGCGCTCCAGCGATCGGGAAGCAGGTCAGAAAGTCACTCGACGAGCCTTTTACGATGGACGAGATCATCTCGGCCATCGGAAAGCCCAAGAAGCGCGAGGCAACAGAGGAGGACGCCCTGCCCGAGGAGTTTTATAAACTTTCGCGGCTAAGCTCACTCCCTTAGCACATCAAATCGCCTTGCTGATACGCGAAACAGGTGACGTTCCAGCCTCGTTTCGATCGGCAAAGGTGAGGCTCCTCCCTAAGGGAATAGATCTGAGGAGCATGAACAACTGGCGTCCCATCACAATAGTGAATGCGGACGCCAAGTTGCTAGCAAAGGTCTGGGCAGAGCGTTCAAGACGGGTTGCCAACGACTTCATCAGCCCGGAACAGACGTATGCTGTTCCTGGGCGAGGCATGCAGGCGAACTTGTTCCACGCTTCCACCTGGCTATATCTCCAACATGAAAAAGGCTCGATACGCAGCAGGGATTCCGGTGAGTCCGGCAGCCATGGCAGGGATGGTCGGGTGGGGGAGGGAGCAATTGCGGTCGCTGTCGACTTGCATGAAGCATTCGATAACGTCGACCAGAATCTCCTACTCGAGCTTCTGGAACGCTTGGGCTTCTCGGCCTCATTATTGGCCTATCTGCGCTCAAGCTGGCGCAACACATGTAGCAGCCTTACTTTCAGCGGGCAGACGATGCACGGCGTGCCGGTGCGTCGTGGTATTCGGCAGGGTGACAGCTTGTGTCCCTTGCTCTTCAGTACCTACTTCGAGTTGGTACTGAGAGCGTACAGGGGAACTCTAACGCACCTGTCGCACAACCGCTTCGGCACGCCGGCGGCTTTAGCATATGCGGACGATCTTCTGCTGCTGCTCTCTATGTCAACCCCGGCTTCGACGGTGGAGGAATTCTTCGACCTGCTGAATCGCGGAACCGGACTCAAACTGAACTGGGCGAAGTCGTCCGTGATGCCAGTTGGTGCGGCGTGGGTAGGGCAGCAGGATTGGGTTCGTTTGGGGATCCCCACGGTGAGGTACTTCAAGTACCTTGAAGTGCCGTTGGGGGACTACTCCCCTGCGGAAGCGTGGTCCGGCTTCCTCCAGAAAGTAGAGACGGCGAACCGCCCGTTCCGAGTCGGCAGGTTTTTCCTGCCTGAACGGGCCGCGGTTTGGAGCACTTTCGCAGCTCCTCTCCTCCACCTACTGCTCTTTCTTTGTCCCTTCACAGAGCGGATCAAAAAGCGGACGAAGGACCTCCACCGTATCGTCCTTTGGGGCAACGGGAGGGTCCGAGTCCGCTTGAAGGACATGTGCGCTCCGCGTCGGGACGGCGGTCTCAACCTTTCGACTTTGGAGCGGCTGGAGCTTCAGATCCAGTTCCGAATTTTGGTTATTGTGCCGGAGTTGTGGTGCACCTGTTGGAGCGTCCCTGCACGTCTCCATCTTCAGCAAGCCACCGGCAATACGGGACTCACGTCCTTTCTTGCACTCCGACGCCGTGTCAACAGACGTGGACTTCAGCTACGGAGGGTGGCTGCATTCACACGGAAAAACGAAGGACTCATCAGCTGTCGCGCTGCAAACGGTAGTGCCTGGCTGCAGGAAACCGTTCGCACCTGGGGACAGTGCGGCATTCAACGCTCCCAGCAGGAACTACGGTTCCTGTTCGGGGGATACAGAAGTTGCACGCTCCGTGAGATCCTGGAGAGCGCGTAGAAAAAGAAGCGCAAAGAAGAGCGCGTAGGCAGTAAGAACCCCCCCTCGCTGGAGCGCTGCCCTCCTTCATGAAAGATCTGAACAGCTATATTGCGGTGAAGTGGGAGTTTACAGTAAGAATGTCCGAAAAGGAGGAGAAGCTGGGAGAGTGGAAGACGGGTCAGCTCACTGACGCTGCCTCCCCGAGTACGCCTCCCAATGGACTTCTGCGCTGGGGCGCGCCGCTCGAAGTTCCCACTGAACGTTTGAAGTGGCCCCTGATGCACATGAACACCTTCACCCTCCATTTAAAATGGCATGAGTCGGCTATCCTGTTGCTGCATTGGGGACTCCCCTGCAATGCCCGCCGACACCATTGGACCTGGGGAGCGGTGGACCCTGACTGTTTAAAGTGTGGGGAAAGGGATTCCCTTCCCCACCTGTTAGTGGATTGTGTTGCCCTTCGGCCCCTTTGTTTCTGCTTTGCCGCGGCCATCGGTATTCCCTTTGGCAACCCCAGGGAAGTACTAAAAGCCCTCTTCGTTGCCGAATCCCTTCGGCCAGCGGCCTTGATAGAGGCCTTGTGCTGCCTTTGCGGAATCGTCGCCGCATGCAGTAAGACGACGGGAGTACCACGCGACAAGGATACCATATAATTCGTCACTTAATTTTTGAGGAGGGCGTCGCGATAGCCCCACCTGGATCCAAACCTTCAAGAAGAGCTTGCCGCCATCCTGAGAAGGATGATACGGCCCCAGCATCAGCAGTGATCCCTACCCGTTCTCTCCCATTCTTTTTTGTTTGTTTTTGTTCAGTTGTTTGTTTTTTCCCTTCCTTCTGCTGACATGTTGGACCGTACCGATGTGCGAACCGGTGATTTGGATTGCTCCGTTCCCTCATTTTTTTCTTTTCTTACTACAAGGCTTTAGCATTGCTACAGCCTCTGACATGCTTCTACAAAGTTTATTTTTTAAATAAACGATCCACAGAAATCCAAGTGAAAATCGAACGCCTTATGCGCTTGAGGGCGGACGTGTTTTCTCGGTGGTCTGCGTGCCAGGAAGTCTCCTCTAGTGCTAGCGTCGTGTGGTTCGGTGGTCGATTAGGCAGCGATGCTTGACGCGACCACCAGGGATGGCCAGGATACAGCGGCAACTCCGCCCCCAGAGGCGATGGAGAGCCAGGTAGCGGCAACAGCATCTCCATCAGAGGCAATGGAGGTGGGGGCATCCGCCCCCACAGAATCGGTCACCGCTGCAGCCGGCGTGGAGCGCCGTTGTGTCGGCGCAATCGTCTGCAGCCGCGGCGGAATTATGTGCCTACGTGGAGGAGGGCTGTAACCCCTCATTGCTCTACAACGTAGGCAATCTCTATTGTTCAGAGAGTGCGCGCGCCTTCTCGAAGGGGATGAGCGCTCTCAATGTTCAAGAGGAAGAGCTCAGCGCTATGACCATCCGCAGAGGGGGTCAGTACGTTGAGGTCATCTGCAAACAACCAGAGCTGGCCCAACGACTGCTCAAAATCCCCGTTGTGATGAAGAAGCGCAGGCTCCTCCCCATTACGGTGGACCGTAGCATGGTGGTCCACCTATTAGGCGTGACCGCGCGAATGCGTAAAGAACAGGTTCACGCGGCACTAGAAGCATTTGGCACGGTCCACGCGCAGTGGTCGATGCCTAGTCCTTTCGAGGACTATACGAGGCTCCAACACGGCCTCACGGCTGCACGCGTCACCGTTCGTGAGGTTTGCACTCTTCCCCACAAACTAGTGGTCGGCGTATAAACCGTCGACCTGTGGTATGTGGGGAAACCCCAATACTGCGGCTTCTGCAATACGTCGGGCCATCTCAAAAAGAGGTGCTTCAATCGGCAGTGCCAGGTTTGCGGGACAAGGGGCTAAACGCGAAAGGTGTGTCCAAAAGCAGCGGTTTGGTTGGTTTCGAAGAGAAACCTCAAAAAGCTCGCCCGGTTGCTACAGAAAAGGCTGGCGGCGAAAGCTGCCTCGAAGGCTGTGACACCCGCACCTAAGGCCCAGGCAGCAACCGAGACCCCGGCGAACACCGCTGAAAAGTTTGAGGAAAACGGCCAGGAGCTTAAGTGGCAGGTGGTAACAGCCAAAAAGAGTAAGAAGGACAGGAAACTAGAGAAAGAGCTCGCGTACTGCCAGCAAAAGTTGCAAGCAAACGAGCCGATAAAAGAATGCTGCGTTGTCGTTTATTACCCGGTTGCGCCGGGACGTTTGTTGATAAAATCATCTAAGGAATGGTTTCATGAACAAGGGGAACAGAAGATCGATAGGAGGGTACCTGGCACGCAGGGCGGGCACATTGAGAGTTCGGAACGGGAGGGAGAGCAGACAATAAATAAATAAATAAGGTGGGAGGATGGGGATTGGGGTATGCAGTATAGCCGTTACTTTTCTCAAAACCGGCGCTTAATGCCGGCAATCTCCGTCCTTAGTTTTGTACCGAGGTGCGGCCATTCGGCAGCCATTTGCAGGTTGCCGGCTGAAGTGTCAGGAACTGAAGATGGAAACGTTCGCATCTGGAATACGTGGCGGGCCCTGACAATGGCAAGGACGCAGCAGATGATTGCCACAACCGCTCCAAGAGAAAGACCGCCACGCGTTAAGAAGCGGCGCATTTTAATCGAGTGCGGTGTGTCCGGGGTGCAGGAGCGCTCAAGACAGCCGCCGCCACAACTCCTGGAGGGCACCCCATTCAAACAGCAAATGCGGAAGCGATTCCACTGCTCCGCAATTTGCACAGTTCGGGGACGCAACTCCCCCGGAAATCAGTTGCGCGCGCTGGTTACAGAACAAACCCCAATGAACCAGCAGAAAAGCGTCCTCTTTCCACCGAAGATGAAACACAGTTGCGTCCAAGCACGCAGAAGGGACCACAAGTTCTTTGATGGGCATTCCCAGGAGCTCGCTCCATCGGAGAAGTCCCTTCGCACGAAGGCGAGCCTTGGCAGCGTCTGTAAGCTCGCAAGTCCTCCAGCCACTCAGCAGTCGGGATGCAATTGCGATTTCGCAAGCGACCTTCCACCTCGCCGGTAGGTCACTGTCGTCTCGCACCATCGGTGCAGACAGTGATTCGGCGAGGGGCGTAGCAAGTAGGCGTGTCCACTGGTCCTGGTCTTTCAGCACCTCCTTCACTGGACAGTATGGGGAAATGTTTGCGCAACGAAGTTGCAAACGGGACACATCGATTTGCGCTGCCCAGGACGTTAAGGCTTTCTGCCTCCAGGCGTTGAAGTTCGTCGGCCGGCATGATATTCACGAATGCTTCCCTAGAAGCGAGGAGAGCTGCTTCAGGGGGAAGCCGAATCCTCTCTGGACGCGCTCCCTGCGCAGGTGCAAGGAACGTAGTCGGTCGCCACCCGTGCAGCGGCGCAGCAGCAACCGCGCTGGGGCACACCAGGTAGTAGTTGATAGCTGGCCCCCAAGGGCCAGCATGCGAAACTGCACTTGCAGTCCAATCCGCTCCAGTGTCAGGATCCCCAATCCTGCATTCCGCCGAGGAGCCGTCAAGTCCTTGAGACGAATTCAGGATCACGCCGGTCCCCACAAGGCGTTTCGCAACAGGCGTTGCGCCCGGCGCTTAGACGAGTAGGGAGGGGGACAAACAAAAAAAAGGGGACGGAGGAGGAGGGCAACGAAAATGTTCCACACGAAGGTCCATTACCACAGGTGGAATTTGCCGCTTCGAAACGGGCCCAGAGCAGTCTGGGCCTTGTGAAGGCAGTCCGACCACGCCTCTGCTGAACTGTAAGCGCCTAAGTTTGTGCGAAGAAGAGATTCGCGTCCATGGACCGCCCCGGAACAGCATACTTCTGCTCCGGACTTACCAAGGACTCTGCGATTCTCCCCAGGCGCGCGACCCATAGCCTGGAGAACAACTTGACGTCCGAATTCACCAAGGTGATCGGACACCAGTTGTTAAGGTAGCGCAAATTTCCGCCTTCCGGCAAAAGCCGCACCTTTGCTGAGTGGAAGGACGCGGGAACATCTCCCGTCTACCGCATCAGCGTGTGTCGCGTATGGACGTGCTTTTGCGTCGCTTCGCGGAAGATTGGCTCTTGTGTGTTTTTGTTCTGCTGTGCTTCTGCGCTGCAATGGGAGCAAAGAACAACATCAGCCGCAAGAAGGGAACGCCACCTGCTCCTGAGATGGCTTCTTTGCTGCTAGAAAGGAGCCTCTGTCCTCGTCGACAGCGAGGACATTCGCCCATGTCGCTGCCCTCGAGGCTACCATGGGACCTTCGCCCGACAGCCATGAGCTTCAGGCGTATGTAGCAAATGGCTACACGCCTGCACTCAGGCATAAGGTAAGTGTTCTTATGCCTGAGCGTGTTGGGCGCGAGTCTGGCCAGGAACTTCAACGGATTGGAGTTCAAAAAGGCCAACTGGAGTCCGTCATGCCCATGAGTAACTGCGGCTACTGGGAGGTGTCCAGCAAGCGTTTGTTGCACACGCCGCTGCTTATTCGTGGGCATGAAATACTCCCTGCCACAACGGACCATTCGTTCGTTGCCCATCTGAGTGAAGTGTGTAAGGGCCTTTCGGACTGCCAGGTCGTAGAGGCCCTTGAAAAATTCGCCACCGTCCAAGCGCTTTGGAGGCTGCCAAACCCTGCTGAAGGGTTCGAAGACCACCACAGCGGGCTCGCGCAAGTGCGAGAGACGATGACGGATCGCCGTGCAATGCCCAAGCGACTGCAGGTGGATGGAATGACCGTCTGTCTGTGGTTTGCCGGGAAAACGCGTGTATGCGCGGAATGCGGGCAGGAGGGTCACCGCATTACGTAGTGTCTCTTGGCCGCTTGCCGTAACTGCCACGAGCACGGGCACACTAAAGGAACGTGCCCCGAGCTCCTTTTAAAAAACGAGAAGCGCAGGAACGAATCGCGTATGCATCGCGGAATAATCACCGCGAATCGAGGGAAAGAAAGATCAAAGCTTCGAAAAGCGTTGCGACAACCGCGACCACGAACGTGGAGAAAACCGTTTCTCACCACTACAAAAAAGGGGTGAAAACAAAAAAAACCTCGTCGCGGGAAACCCTTTGGCTATCGACCCGAAGGAAGCTCGCGAAGAATGCGACCTTTCTACGAGACCTCGCAGCCAATTGTTGAAAGCAGGAGACATCGTGCCGAAGGACGAAAAGCCTCCTGCTGTCGGCATCACGACCGCGAAGCCTCGTTCCAAGGCCTCGAGGAGCGGCGCGGATTGCGGTCGTTCGCCTGATACAAGAAAAACTCGCACGCGAACAAAGAACTCTGCGTCGTCTGAAGCTACCGCGGCCAATGTGCACCAAGCGCCGAGTGCCGCGAAGAAACAGCCGGCAAACCCGCAGTCCTTTCGCGCGTACGCAGCGCCTACTGCGGCCAAGGAAGAAACTGCTAGGGAGAGCAAAACCGCTGCAGCAGTGCCCCCAGCGGTCGCAAAGGCAACGCGCGAACCCTAAGATCTGCAAGAGGCAGCGCTTCTCCTGATCGCTAAGTTTCCCCAAGTCCCACAAGGGGTGGGGTAAGTTTATTTTTCTATAAAAATACAATATTTACATTCTCACTCTCATTCACTCAATACACACATTTTGCACTTTGGGGTCCTTGAGTTGCACTAGAGTTCTGCTTTTCAAGGGGGGAATTCCAGCTGGATGGTCCCGGGCGTCGTCCTGGAAACTCTTCAGGATGAATCGGTACGTCCAGGCGTGGATCTTCCCGCAGTTCCTGATGCCGATTTCCCTCTTCAAGAGCTCTTGTAGGATCTCCATCAGTGGTGCGGCTCTCCTGGCTTTCCTCATTTTCCACCACCGCACAAGTATGGCGGTGATGAGGAGGGCTATGGTCGTCCTCACCATGGGATTGTAACAGCGAACATTACCATCCCCATGGAACATTCCGGCGAGGATCTCCATAACGCATTTGTTGGTAAGTCCTTTGATCCTTTTCAGGATCAGCCAGTCATACAGCAGTGTGGGACACGTCAAGACGTGAAGTCTCGTGTCGTCGTCTCCACATGCTGCGCAGTCTCGGTCTTCCCGTCTTCCTGTGAAGTGCTGCAATCGGGACCCACTCTGGATTCCTCCGTGATAAAACATCAGGAGGTCGTCCTGGGTGCCCGGCGGAAGGTCACTCCTTTAGAGCGTCGTGCCGATCGCTAACAGGTTGAACCGTTTACTCCCGTAGCGTTCGGTGGCTTCCTGGAGGGCACTGATGTCACGGTCGTTTTCTTAGATAAGCCTTCGGAGGTTTGTTCTGGTTACCCTCGACCATGCGAAGTCGTTGTGGTTGAACCACACTTCGCGGGTCCTGTGGGTAAACCTTCCTAACATCATCTCTGTATACCGAAGTATACGAGTTTGATGTAGGTAGCTTCCTCGCCTCCACTCCTGGATTTCCAGTAGGGTAACTCTGAACCGCTGGTAGATCCAGCTTCTCGTGTCCGGCGGCCCACGAAGCATCCAAGGGATCACTAGAATGGACTCGTCCTGCCGTAGTTCCCTGCTTCGCGGCACGATCTTGATTTGGTGCTTCCGCACCAGCCGTTCCTTCCTCTTCCAGGTCGGGTCGATTGTTATCCATTCCCCTATTTTGCCTAGCAGCGCAGTCATCAGGCCTTTCGAGTTGTTAAGCAACAACGCGTCGGCGCTGTGCGCCGCATACAGCCAATCATCCCAGTAAGTGGCAATGTCCAGGATGTGTCGCGTATCCATGATTTCCATGGAATGTGCAAGCGACTTCATCCCGGAACCGCCTTCTTCCCTGGTGACGACACAGGGGTTTCAGTCTTACTCTTGGGCGATAGTGGCCCCAGAGTGTTTTTCTTTGCAGCTTGTCGAACTCCCTAGTAGTGTCCTTGTTCATCCTCGCGAAGGCCGCCCCGAAGAGCACTTTCGGAAGGAGTACTCCGTTCCATATGTTGGCTTTATGCTTCATCCCAAGGTCCGTTCGGGTGTACTTGGCTGCTTCCTTGGCCGTTTTCCCCAGTATTTCCTTCCACAGCAGCTTCGACGCAGAGTCGTCTCCGATGTAGACTCTCAGGTACTTGGCCGTGTCCACCGTACGGAATCCACTACCCGTTAGTGTGGAGAGATTCAGGATTCCGACGGGCAAAAGCTGGCTCTTCTGGGAATTGATTTTTAAGCCCAAGCCCTGTTCCATCAGGTCCACCACATCCAGAAACGCACGCTGATTTTTGTCTTTCTTGATGAAGAAGAGTAGATCATCGGCGTATGCCAGATGGATAAGACGCTGGCCATCATTGGTAATCCCGCTCAGTCGTCCGCTCTTCTCGATATAGGACGACAACTCCTCCATATAGATGACGAACAGCATCGGACATAGCGAGTCGCCCTTTCGGACTACTTGTTCCATCCTGATTGCTGCCGCCTCCTGGCCGTTGATCTTGATTTGGCAGTACTGGTTCTGGAGTACCATCCTCACGAAGTTGCTGAAGTGTTCCGGAAGCCCTAGCTTCTCCAGAACCTTCAGGAGCATCCCGTGGTCGATGGAGTCGAAAGCCTTCTCCATGTCAGTGAACACCAGCACCAGTTTCTCGCCGACGTATCGACTGAGTCCAACAGTGGCCTGGGCACACTTGACATTGTCCGACATGTGTCCTCCTGAGATTGCACATGTCTGCACCGGAGAGATCAGCATCGACATGACCTTGCCTAAGCGGTTGAACCAGATCTTCGCCATCCACTTGGCATCGGAGTTCAGGATCGAGATTGGCTTCCATTGAGCGACCTGCGTGAGGTCGGCTTCTTTTGGCAACAATCTCATCCGAATCTCGTAGGACTGAGGTAGTCTACCTTCTTCTTGGATGCAGAGGATTAACTGGTGGAACAAGCGCAGGTAGGCGTGCAGGTACCGCTGATAGTGCGTGATGGGTACACTGTCAGGGCGCGCTGCCACGTCCTTGCGAAGTTGCCCAAACGCAGTCTTCACCTCTTCTTCGGAGAACTCCTCCTCCAGTCTGTTCCGTTGGAGGTCGTCGGTCCTCTTCTCGAGACAGCTCAAGAAGGCCTGTTGACTAGAGCGACACAGATGTTGTCGCCTGAAGTGTTTCGTATATTGCCTGTGAAAGGCATCCACGATGTCCTCAGACGACTGCGGCTTTTGGCCGTCGTAATGGATGCAGAAGATATCTGTTGCCAGATTTCTCTTCTCCAGCACGCCGACTTCCCCTTTTATGCTATTGAGGACGTACCTACTCTCGTACTGATCGAAGTACTTTGAGACGGAGCGATCTTGGATGTTCAGCTCCCGGTAAGCCTCGTGCCTCAAGCGCCTATCGCCGAACTGCATGTTCGCAAACAGGTGTATCCTGTGTTGCAGGCTGTCCCAGTCGGCGACTTCGGATTGTTGTTGCCTTCAGAATCGTCTCCAGGACAGCCTGATGTCCATGATGGGTTTCGCACCAGGCGGGCATGCTGAAGAGCGCCGCCCTGGTGCCTTGCCTCCGCCAAGGATTCTCCGTTCTTAGGAAAAACCGCACCAGGGGGTGATCGGACATCGTAGTCATAGTGTCGCAAAACCACTGGATGCGGTTCCCAAGTTCGGAACTGTACAGGACGTGATCGATCGACTTGTGACTTGCTGTACGCCAGACCGGTCCGAACTCGTCGGATAGCCGTCGATACGCTGTCCTTCCTCTGACGTCTTCTGAATGAATGATCTCATCCAAGATGTTGAGATCGCCAGCAACAATTACGACGCCTTTAGAGGGGACCTTTTGCCGGAGTGCTGCATGCGGCGCCTCCGCACAACGATGTTTTAGCCTGTGCGGCCCGTACACGTTCCCCAGGATAAGGTGAACAGTTGCGGACCAGGCTAGTCGCACGCCGATGGTTCGTCCGGGTTGAGCAGAGAAAACTTCTAGAATATTGGGGGGGCTAAGTAATTCTTTATTATCACCGCCACACCCTTCGTGTTCCGTTCTCCTTCGCTGACGAACATCTGCTTGTTGAATCGCCGTTTCCTTCGCTGGCTGATCTCGAGACCCATCCAGTGGGTCTCCTGCAGGCACACGATGTCTTGTTGTGCGATGGTCCGCACAATCCTTCTTCTTTTTCCCTGGTCGACCACAGCGCTTTCGTTCCAGAAGGGGATGTTCAGCCTCCTGGCGGTCGATAGGGAAGAGGTCGTAAAAGGGGAAGACCTATTTCTTGGCCTTCCTTAGCTTCTTCTGTCTGGGAGAGCGTGCTCTTCCAGACGTCGAAGAAGCAGCGGGCTTTTTGCTGCCGGCGTCACTCTCCGTACCTGTGAGGTCGGTAATTTCCACCTCCTCCGTAAAGTGTTTTGCCCGCGCGATCAATTTTCGAGATAGCGCCTCTATCTCGACCTTGGTGCAGAAGTTCGCCTTCACGTCGCGATGCTGTTCCTTTTACTTCTCGCGTTCAGCTACCTCCACAACCTGGTTGATGTTCTCTTGTGCAGTGCAGATCTTCTGCAAGATTTTCTCTTGCTGAGGACCGCTCTGCATCTCCATGATCTCCTCCGCCAGTGTTGTCAACTCCTCCGTGGTCTGCAGAGCCTCCTGCGACACTTTAGTGGCTTCCTGTCTCTCTTCCTTCCGGCCTTCCTGCGCTACGTCCATCTTCTCGCCTTCCTGCTCTGCTGCTTCCAGGATATGAGGAGTTCCTTGCTCCTTGACGAGCATCCTCCTCTTTCCCTTCTTTCCCACTTCTATGAAGCCGTTTGCCGACACCGGGACGGCTTCTTTCAGCTTCTTCGGCTTTCCTGCTTTCTGAGGCTGTTCGGCCTCCTTGATGTTACTCTCTCTCCCGGGAGAGAGACCTCGAATCCTTCTGCAGTTTTCAAACTCCGGACAGCTCCATTTCGCATGTCCGTGTTTCTTGCAGAAGGAGCACACCTCCGGCTGCGGGCAGTTTCGGACTTGATGTCCTACTTTGCCGCAGCGAAAGCAGCGGCAAGTTGGGCAAGCGCCGGCCCTGTTGCCGAACTGCTTGCACCCGTTGCAGAATACCGGTTGTTGCCGGTAACGCACATTCACTCCCTGGGATTGTTCGTCAATAACGGCCAATCCAGGGATCACCGCTCCCTCCCTCAACTTCATCTTGGCGATCATGTCGCCAGAAAATATGTTTCCAGAGAAGTTCTGGAAATCAAGGTCCAGAGCTTCCTCAAACTGCTCCAAGTGATTCCACACCGCTAGTTGCGGTGTGAGGATGGAGATGCCATTTAAAAAGACGTTTGTGTATGGCATCTCGCCAATACCACAAACCATCCGTCCTTGTATATTGATCCCCTTCTGGATCAATCGCTCTCTAATGTTTTCACAGTCTGTAAAGACTGTGAACCGGTTGTTCGATGGAATGATCGCCTGAATGCGATCAAAGTCTATGTCCGTCTTGTCGAGGGACAAGTAGACCTCCCTGATGTTCTTAAATTTTATTAGCCCGGTCTTGAAGATAATGGGCTTCACGTTGGTGCCTATTTGGATTATTGGTCGGTCCACTTTTAGAACTTTTCTGCTAAGCGGCTTACCAAATTTCCTAGGTGGATTGACACTCGCCTGTCGAGCCGCCACCGACGCATAAGAATAGGGCTGGGACGCCGCAGCCGAACAAGATGGCGTCGCTCCCTGCACCGCGTGGACGCCCGCGGGTCTCGCCTGGGAAGCCGCCGCAGCGGGCGCAAACCTCGACGTTGCCGCCGTTACCGCCGCGTGCGGCACCTTCGGCATCGCCGCCGCAGGCGCGACCTTCCCCGCCGCGGGCACGATCCTCGGCGTCGCCGCTGCGAACACTACCCATGGCATCGTCGCCGCCGGCGCAGCAAGGTCCGCCGCGGGCGCGATCCTCGGCATGCCTGCCGCCACCTCGCCGTTGCCGCACGTTACCTCCATGGCTTCCATGGGGGACGATGGCCTCACCACTCCTCCAACCCCAGATGCCTGCATCCTGGCAGCTGTTGCGGCTGCTCGGGACGACTGCAGGACTTCCACCGTGGACTTCTCGGCGCTGCTGCTGCTGCTGCTGATGGTTCCGGTTGCACTCTTTCCACACTGGCGTTCACTCAAACACTTGCCTCCTCAGGGCACTCAAAAATTGCCTTGGCAGTGGTTTTAAACACTGCCTTGGCGGGGTATTGGGTATAGTTTTAAACTAGCAATAATCACGCCTCCCTTTCGTTCAGCGGCGGCGATATTGCCCGTGCGCAAGGCTCTCGCGATCGCTTAGGGAGTTGCTTACGCCTGCGCGGGGCAGCACTCCAAGATGAAGCCAAGGCAACGGCTCTTACATCCGTGGAAGCAACGCCATTTCAGGATGGCAAAGATAACTGCGACGAGAAGGAAGACGGCTGGATGCAGGTGAGAAAGATCATTAGAAAGAAACCATCAAGGTCTTCGCAGCTCTGTGTGAAGGTGAGTGGGCGAAAGAAATCCGCGATACCTTCCCAGAAAAAGATTGCGATTCTTTCCTCCTGCGCAGTCGTCCTCTCGCGGCTGGAGCGGGAAGCTGCTGCTGCGGCTAAAAGGACGAAAGTCCCAGCCGCAGTTTCAAAAAGCGCTACAAAACAGGCAGCAAACGATTTCCCTAATTCCCGGAAACAGCTGCAGCGCCTGGCAAGCCCTCGACTGTCGGATTCTGATCCAGAGTCCGACAGGAAGAGCACACAGCGCGACAACCGCCCGAAACCGCGCAAGCGCCTCCCGGAAACCCGCAAGCGTGTGGTTGCCGAGGAGCAACTGTTGTTGGGGAGCAAAGAGGAGGAAAAGGACCTCACCTCTGAGCTACCGGCAACAAGCAGTGCGGCTTAGAATGGAGATGTTCAGTCTCCGAGATCGACCGCTCTGTCTCGTGACCACTCGCCGGACAAGACGAGAAATCTGTGCTCACCTTCCCAGCCTTAATGCAGGAAGTAGCCTTTTTTCGTCGATTCAGCGTGGCCTGTTGGAACGTCAATGGGCTGCGCAGGGACGGAAAGAGGAGCGACGTGTCAGATACCCTGCGACATTTCGATTTGGCCATCATTCAGGAGATGCATTACATCTCCGATGCGGAGGTTGCCGAAATCGAACAGCGCGCGGGTGGCACCCTGTACTGGCGAAAAGGTTCTGCACAATCGTGCGGATTTGGTTTTCTCGTCAATAGTAGGATATCGGCAGCGGCAAGCAGCGTTCGATTCGACCAAGAAGAGCGAATGGGCAACTTTGTACTCAAGTGGTCAGATTCAATCGATCTCGTCGTAACGAACGTGTACGCGTCGAGCGGCTTTCATCGGCATGTCGAAGGAATCTAGTTCTCCGACGTGCTGGAGAGCCAATGGCTCAGAAACTCCGGAGCCAGAGTGGCGCATCTCGTCGCAGGGGACTTTAACGTCCACCTGCTTTCCAACGAGACGAGGTCCCTGGCGGAAAATCGCGGGTGGAAGAGGCATGCGCGTCGCTGCACGCACGTAACTTGGAAGCCGGGGATCCTGGAATAGAGAGGTGCGTGGATCACCACTTCCTCGATGAACACCTACTCTCGC
This sequence comes from Raillietiella orientalis, assembly GCA_036172245.1. NCBI lineage: Eukaryota > Metazoa > Arthropoda > Ichthyostraca > Raillietiellida > Raillietiellidae > Raillietiella > Raillietiella orientalis. The sequence goes on along the minus strand of JAYWIR010000128.1, from coordinate 13,226 downwards.
GAGTGCGAAGGAGAGGCAGGGTGCCGTCCACGTTATCGGACCATGATAGGCTGGAGTTCGAGCTACTTCCGCCGAACAAGGGACCTCCAAACAATGTTTGGAGGATGCCGGCGGTTTGGCTGAGTCACCCGGAAGCGGCGGAGCATCTTCGCCAGTTCCTTCGCGGCTTTGCCATCCGGGAACTCGCCGACTGGAACCATCTTAAAATATCGGTTCGCGAGTTTTGCGACCGGTTCCCCCTGCACCTCCTACCACGCGGCTTCGGGGAAGGCGTGGCCAATAGCACAGCATGTCTGCAGGCGCGCATTTTCTCGAGACGTGCGGAAGTCCGGCAACTCTCAGAGTACAAGGCGAGGGCCGAGCGCCAGGTCTGGCAGTCTCGAGCGGCTATTCTGCTCGACGACCAAGGCCGGGAATGCACGGCTGCTGCCGAAGTGCGGCGAGCACTAAAGCGTCACTTCTTGCTCTACGCTAATTCTTCGACGGAAGGAGTCCTCACCGAACTACTTTTGCCGCGGGCTGCACACGGCATCGTCGAGAAGGAACGCGATCGTGTCGACGAGCGCTTCACGTTAGAGGAAGTTTCTTCCGCCATCGCAGGACTCAAGAGACGGAAGACGCCAGATGAGGACGGACTGCCCGCGGAGTTCTATCAGAGCTTCGCAGCGGAACTCGCTCCACTGGTTCATAGATTCTCGACGCTGATGAGGGTGACGGGCGATGTCCCATCTTCCTTCCGTCCAGCAAGAATGCCTCTCCTTCCGAAAGGAGGGGATCTGCGTCAACTCAACAACTGGCGTCCGATCACATTGGTGATTACGGACTTCAAGTGGTTTTCGAAGCTGTAGGTCACGCGCTTTGGGAAAGTCGCGGAGTCCGTGGTAAGCCCGGACCAGTCTTACGCTGTATCGGGCAGATCCATGCATGCGAACCTTCTTTTCGCGCGCACAAGGTAACAGCTTCAAGAGCGCGTTGCGGCGGATAGCCGAACAGCGGCAAGACCTTCTGCCGACTGCGTGCGCTAGTGTGGACGAAAGGAAGAAAGGCCGGGAGCCTTGGCACAAGCAGTATATTTGCACAAAGGATTAACCTGCGTAAACGAGGAACAACTCTTGAAGCTCCTGGAGAGTCTTGGGCTTCCGAATCATCTTCTACTGTACTTGCGCTCATGATGGCGCCACGCGATTATCAACTTGAATTTCAGTGGCTCCCGCATGTACGGTGTGGCCGTGCGCAGAGGCATTAGAGAGGTCGACAGCTGAAACCCGTTGCTCTTCAGCATCTTCATTGAGTTGGTGCTGAAAGCGTAGTGGCTGATGCTTGCCGTCCTGCCCAGCGCCTCTCCGTGCACTCCGTCCGCGGCAGCATACGCCGACGACCTTCAGCTTCTGTTGCCCATGTCTACTCCGCCGCATTCGGTCCAAGAGTTCTTCGAGCTGATCCGTCGTGGAGCGGCCATGAGCGTTAACAGGGCGAAGTGCTTCGTCGTGCCGGTGGTGCGTCGTGGGAGGGACAGGCCGACTGGAACCGTTTGTGTATCCTCACGGTCGGGTACTACAAGTACCTTGGCGTACCGTTGGGCGACTTCTGCTCGTCTGAATAGTGGTCGGCCTGTCTTCAAAAGGCAGAGATGGCTCTAGGCCCGTTCCTAGAAGGCAAGTTCGTCTTGCCGGATAGGGCGTGCATATGGAACACTTTCCTTGCCTCCGTCCTCCGCCCCTTATTTTTTGTTTGCTTGCCTCCCTATGTAGTTAAACTCCAAGCGCAGCGTCTCCCACGTAAGGGCTTTTGGAGCGCTGCGCGATCCAGGTTTCGCCTGAAAGATTTTGTGGCGTCATGCCAGAACGCATACCTGGGCATCCTGACCATCCAGAAGATTGGACTGCAAGTGCAGTTTCGGCATCTATCCCTATGTGGTAAATTGTGGTCTATTCTCTGGGGTGCTCCAGCTCGCCATATTCTCCAGCGATGTGTCAACAGTGCAGGATTGCTTTCCTTGCTGCCGCGCAACCTTCGCCGGAGAACTGGATTTGGCTACTTACTGAGGCATTTGTCCTCGTTGCTGTTAGCCCTTTCCTGGATTTCCTGCCGCTTCATCAATTAGAATGCTTGGCAGCAATTAGCTCTCGAGCACTGGAAATCCACTTCGGATGTGCGCCCAGAGCAACTGCGACCCTTACAGGGCCTCTTACGCAAACCGCTAATAGCGATCCTACAGGACAGGTCGCTTTGGTGCCGGATAGCCGTCTCACCCAACGCCGCAGCGCTGTCTGCTCTCAGGGCAAACAACGACAGTAGCCAACCGGAAAGGTTAAAGTTCTTCTGCAGCATTGCAGGAGTTGAGAGACTGCTGAGCGGCTGCAGAACGAGAGTCTTGGTAGACGCTGCCACTCCACGTTACCTGGCGAAGGGACTTCTTCGTTGGAGTGAGGTTCTTGGTTTACTTCCCTAAGATCTCGTGGTCCCTTCCTTGTTTGTGGACAGCTCCGTGTTCCCGCTTCGATGAAAACAAAATGTTCTTCTTTTTCTGCACTGAGGATTTTAGTGGAATAAGCGCAGAAACTTGGTTTCAGGGTGAGTCGTCTCCCCGAACTGCCTCAGCTGCGGGGCGATAGAATCGCCTACGCACTTCCTCCTTGAGTGTAGCGACTTGCGGGAGTTATGGCGGAGACTTGCTTCGGCACTTTGTCGACCTCAGGACACTGCCACAGACCTGCTTCGACGCTTCGTCAGCAAAGACGGACTGGATAAGGCGCTGCCATCGCAACATTCTCTTGCATCCTCGCCATCGTGATCGCCCGCCGTATGCTAGAAGGAAGCTCGCAGCGAACGGACCCCGCCAGAATCGCTGCGAACCTTATAAAAGCAGCTGTCAGGTGGACTCATCTGCCCAGAAAAGTCAACAGCCAATTCGATATTGTCAAACAGCGCTTCTAGAAAGATTAGGAACGTTTAATACCAAAGATTAAAGATTCCACACTCCCGTGTTTTTTTTTGTTTTTTTGTTTGTTTGTTCGTTTGTTTTGTTGTGTTTTGTTAATTTTGTATCCTTTTCCCTCTGTTCCTTTCTTTTGGAAGGCGGCCTGCGTGCCGGTGCTCCTTCCAGGCTGAGCTCTCTGTATAGGCGTTTCTTGTGTCCTGCAGGGTTGAATTTCCCTTCAAGATTGTTTTTCGTTTTTACAAATAAACGTCCCGGCGCAACCGGGTCCAAACCGCATCAGCGCGGAAAGGCTCAGCACCCGGGGGAATAGCTCCGTTGCGAAGCACTGAAAGAACTCCGCGGGCAGGCTATCCTCGCCAGGCGCCTTACGCCACTTTAAGCCCGCTATGGCGGAAGATACTTCTTCCGCGCTTAAGGTGCCAATTCCATCTGGCGCGTTCCTCCTCGTCGAAAGCAGTGCTACCCGTCGGAAGAAGCAGCTTGGAGAGACTTCGTTCCGTAAGCTGCCGTGTCGGCCTACTCCAACGACCTTGTGCTCCTGCTCCCCGGGTCCACCTTGGCGTCGGCGCTCGAAGATTTCTTTGAGTTGCTGCGCCGCGGGACAAGCCTCGAGGTGAACAAAGAGAAATCTTCCATCGTTCCTACATCTTCACTGCTTTCAACAATACGGCGTGGGCCGGACGGCCGGACTGGATCCGCTTGGGGATCCCCACGGGCAGGTGCTTCAAGTACCTTGGCGTTCCGTTGGGGGACTTCTGCGTTGCAGAAGCCTGGTCCGACCATCTCCAAAAGGTGGAGTTGGCGATCGGCCCGTTCCGGAACGGCAAGTTTTACTTGCAGGAGCGGGCCGTGGTGTAAACGCGTTCGCGGCCCCCCTCCTACGCCCATTACTTTTTGTTTGCACCGCCCCTCATATCATACAGAGACGGACCAAAGCCATCTTGAGGACTGCCCTTTGGGGCAGAGCGAGGTCGCGAGTCCGATTGAAAGACTTGTGCGCTCCACGCAGGGATGGTGGCTTGGGCCTCCTTACGTTGGAGCGCATCCAAATACAGACAACACTTCGGAAGTTAGCCCTTGCGGCTAGCTTATGGATGACGCCATGGTGCGATCCTGCACGGCTCCTCGCCAGAAGAGCGACCGGCTGCGAAGGATTGTCCTCGATCCTCGTGGCCTACCAGCGCAGCCTCTCCAACTGTGGCCTTAATTTGCGCCAGATGGTCACCCTGATGAGGGAGAATACCTGGATCTCCTGCCTCTCCGCGAACTGGACTGCCTGGCTTCAGGAGTCAGCTTCCGCGTGGGCTAAGATCGACGGCACGAGCGACGCGGAATACAACTTCCTACGACGAGGACCGTACGCTCGACAGCCGCTGCAGGAGATTATTAACACGCCCCGGAAGTTTCTGTGGGCTTCTTTCAGTCCCCTTGCCCCCGTTCTGTCCTCCCTGAAAAACAGTAGGAGCAGCAACGAGCTGGCATCGTGGGAAGTCTCCTGCCTCATCCGAGGCAGGAAAAAACCTTTAAAGGCGTGGACGACTCGGGAGCTCACGGACGCTGCCACCCCGAGCGTCCTGCCTCACGGACTTGCGCGCTGGGGAGAGCTGCTCGCAATACCTCCGAAGGAGGTGAAGTGGCCCCCAGCGTGTTGGGATTGCGGCATACTTCCGTTGAAGTGGCAGGAGACGGCGTTGCTATTTCTGCACTGGGGACTGTTAAGCAGAGCACGCCTGTCTCACTGGACACTGGGGAAAGTGGAAGCCCGCTGTGTCGACTGCGGAAAAAGAGAAACCTTCCCGCATCTCACCCTCGAGTGTGTCGCCCTGGATGGACTCTGGAGTAGAATCGCCCCAATCCTTCATCTTCCAGTAGGCGACACTAAGGAAATTTACCGTCGCCTCTTTCTGCTGACGGCCTGCGCCCCGCTGCGTCTCTAGCAGTCCTCTGCTGCGTGCGCGGCATTGTGCAAAGGTGGCACGCCAGAAGAAGAGGACCAAGATGCAGGGACGTTATCCACTGGACGACGTTCTCTTTAGAGACGGCGACAAGGTGGCGTCCAGCTCTCTCAGTTAAAGCAGAACTTGACTGCATCCTTAACAGGATGCGGAGGACCGACCCAGGCGCCCAGTAATCCCTTCCCTGCCCCCTCCCTCTCCGCATACAACTGTTTCTTTCCCCGTTATCTCTCTTGTTGTTTGTTTTTGTTCTAGTTTTTTCTTCCCATGCGCCTCAAGAATGGACCTAACCGGTCTATGCACCGGCAACCGACACGTCCAGCAAGGTGGTTTACCCAGTGTTTCCCCACAGAAAACATCTTTTTTTAAAGACTTTATTATCTAATTTTTGTAGAAAATTAGTATAATAAATGCCCCGGCATATCCGGGTGAGAAACGTCGGCTAGATTGAGCATTCTCGGTCCTGGTCGTCGAGCAGAACTGTCGCCCCTGACTGCCAGACCTGGCGCTCGGCCTTTGGCTTGTACTCGGATAATCGACCAACGTCAGCGCGCCTGGAAAGAGAGCATGCCTGCAGAAAATTTCTGCTGTTGGCTACGTTCTCTTCGGAGCCGCGCGGAAGCTGGTTCAAGGGAAACCGGCAGCATAACTCGCGGACCGATCATTTCAGTTCGTCCCAGTGCTCGAGCTAACTTATGGCTAAGCCGAGGAGGTACTGGCGAAGATGCTCAGCCGCCTCCGGGTGGCTTAGGCAGTCTGCTGGCATCCTCCAAAAACAGTTTGGAGGCCTCTTGCCTGGCGGGAGCAACTCGAACTCGAGCCTGTTGTAATCTGAAAGCACAAACGGCACGGGACCTCTCCGACCCACTCGACAGAGCAAGTGTTCATCAAGGTATACGTGTTTCGGCGTTGCTGCCATAACAGGGTCGCTAGCGAACAAGTTGCACGCGTGCACGGACGCGCACATCTCTTCCGCTAGCAACTTTTCCCTTTTGTGGGATCTATTCTCGGAAAGCAGGTGGACGTTAAAGTCCCTCGCAATGAGATGGGCCGAGTAGGGTGAGATCGAGGGAGCCACTGGCTTTGAAGTGTACCGAAAAACTCAATCCTTCCAGCCCATTGTCCAGCACAGCTCGGCGCGTACACGTTGTTAACGACAAGGTCGATCGAGACGGACCACTTGAGTACAAGCTGTCCCACTCGGCCTTCCGTGTCGAAACGAACGCTGCGCACCGCTCCCGCCAAAGTTCCTCGCACGAGGAAAGCGACGCCGCACGTACGTGCAACGCCGCACCTATAAAGTAGCGTTCCGCCCGCGCAACTTTCGATTTCGGCAGCCTGCTCTCCGGAGATGCTGTGAATCTCCTGCAGGAGCGTCAAGTCGGAGGCGCGCAGAGCGTCAGCCACTAGTCGCCTTTTCTCCTCGTGTTGGAGCCCGTTGTCGTTCCAAGACGTTACAACAACACGACGAGAAGACGCGATTGCCCTCATCACGGCTGGGAAAGCGAGGCCGTGGTGCTCGCCTCACCCGGCGAGCGGGCGGTAAGAAGCACGACGGGCTGGAGGGCGCAGTCGCCACTGGCCTCAACTGTGCTGCACGTAATCATGTGCTCCACCCCGGGTGCAGAACCTGTGGGTTCCGCGGTGAGCACTCGCCGTTCCACGGCGAGTGTGTCACGCCTCAGGGCTTCAGCACTGCGGGCGCTCGCTCCCGCGCGAGTTACGCGTCGCGGCGCTATAGGACTCCTTTGCGGTGTCTGATGATCGCACGATCGACGTGCGCTTGCAGGCGTCCGAGTGCACCGGAATGGTCTTCTCGGCTGTCACAGAAGCGGACTGGCACGCGTTGAAGCCGCTGGCTTTTTGCTTGGAAGTGGCACAAGCTGCGCGTGTTTTCGCATTCCCGCGACTGCTTTTTCCTTTGGAAGAGCTCAGGGATGGATGTTGCGGAGCTTTTTTTGTAGATTTTTCTTTCCTCCACTCCACATCCTTCCATTTGCCTTCGCGATTTTCGAAGGCTTCCGCGACAGTAGTTGCGGAAACCTCCGGAATTTTCGCTGCGTTCTCTGCAAGCGTTGCTTCCGCTACGCCTTTAAGAGGCGTCAATGGAGTCACCTTCTTGACAGTCGGGATACTGCTCTTCTACTGCCGAGTCGGTGAACTTGCTTCGCGGCTCAAAGTATTGTGCGCTCGACAACGTAATCAGCTAATTGTGCTCGTGTGTGCCCGGAGATGGGAAGTTTTTCAGACGAAACTACAAAAGAAGCGGCGAGGAGATCGCGCCAAAAGACCTGCAGTGGTCCCGTGCAGCAAGACCACCTGCCAGGGTGCAGGCACCTAGAAGAGGAGTGGAGAGACCGTCGTCCCCCATGGAAGCCATGGAGGTAACGTGCGGCAACGGCGAGTCGGTGGCAGGCATGCCGAGGATCGCTCCCGCGGCGGGCTTTGCTGCGCCGGCGGCGGCGAGGCAAAGGGTCGTGCCCGCGGCGACGACTGCGGAGATCGTGCCCACGGAGGCGACGCCGAGGATCGTGCCCACGGAGGGGAACGTCGCGCCTGCGGAGGCGATGCCGAGGGTGCCGCCCGCGGCGAAAACGGTGGCGACGTCGAAAGTTGCGCTCGGAGCGGCGGCGTCCCAGGCAGGACCCGCGGGCGTCCACGCGGTTCAGGGCGAGACGCCATCTTGTTCGGCTGCCGCGGCGCAGCCCTTTTCCTATGCGTCGGTGGCGGCTCGACAGGCGAGTGTCAATCCACCTAGGAAATTTGGTAAGCCGCTTAGCAGAAAAGTTCTGGTGGTCGATCAGGCAGCACTGCCTGACACGACCACCAGTGCGTGTCAGGGGGCGGTGGCAACGTCGCCTCCTGAAGAAATGGAGTGCCAGGTGGCGGCGGTAACGTCGCCTCAAGAGAAGACGGAGTGCCAGGAGACGGCGGCAACGTCGCCTCCTGAAGAAATGGAGTGCCAGGTGGCGGCGGCAACGTCGCCTCTAGAGAAGGTGGAGTGCCAGGGGGCGGCGGCAACGTCGCCTTCAGTGGCGAAAAAGGTGGCGGCGTCCGCCCCCACAAAACCGGTCCCCGCTGAAGCGCGGGCGTATAGCGCCGTCGTGTCGGCGCCATCGCCTGCAGCCGCGGCGGAATTATCTGCCTATGTGCAAGAGGGGTATAAACCGTCATTATTCTACAAGGTAGGAAATTTGTATTCTTCTGAGAGTACGCGCGCCTTTTCGAAGGGGATGCGCGCTCTCGATGTTAAAGTGGAGGAGCTGTGCGCTGTGACCATTCGTAGCAGGGGGCAGTACGTAGAGGTGATCTGCAAACATGCAGATCTGGCACAACGTCTGCTTAAAACCCCCGTGGTAATGGGGACACTAAGGTTCCTTCCCGTTACGGCGGACCACAGTATGGTGGTCCACCTTTTATAAGTTACCGCTCCGATGCGGAAAGAACAGTTACGCGCCTCGTTGGGAAAAGAAGGCACGGTGCATGCAGTATGGACCAAGCCTAGTCCTTTCGAGGACTATACCACCGCGCGAATGCTACAGAAAAAACTGGCGGCGAAGGCTGCCGCTCCAGCTGTGCCACCCACTCCCGTGGTCCAGGCCTCAGCCGACACCCCGGCAACGAATGCCGAAAAGATCGACAAAAGCGGTCAGGTGTCGGAATGGCAAGAATTCACAACGAAAAAGAAAAAAAAGTCGAAGAAAGAACGACGAATTGAAAAAAAGCTCGCCTACCAAAATAAAGAACAGCATATTAGCGAGAATTTAAAAGAATGCAGCATCGTCGTAGAAAGCGTCCCCGCCGCACGCCGCAAGGTAGAAATCGCTGCTACCGACGAGCAACCCACTGTTGAAAATGTCAACAGCGTGGGGAGCGAACCGGCGGAAGCGTCCGTCATCGAGACCGTGATCGATGACGCCGCCTTCGAGTGTGCGGCCTAGGAGCTGGCTGCATCGTTGCAGCCAGACCCCTCCAAGGCTGGCAAAAAGGCACCGAGGCGTCCGGCCTCCACCGAGGAGTCGGTAACTTCCATCCCCGAAAGGCAGGCCGAAAACCAAGTTTCCATCTCCGCGGCACCCCGCCGGAAGGCTGGAAGGAAGTCCAGAAAACCCCGGAAAGCCCCTCTCCAGGTCGAATACGTGGAGATGACTTCCGACTGCGAGGGTGCCATGAGCGTGGGAGAATCCCGGGAATCGTCACCCGAGAGACCACCATGCACAGACACTGAGGAGATGGAGGGGGTTTAAGCCGGAAAGGTACCCAAGGTGCCTGAGGAGGCTGAAACCCTAATGGTCATCTCACCCGCCTCGGAAGAGGAGGGTACCCCCACACCGTCATCTTCCCGGCAGTAATTGCGGGAATCTCCTCCCGCCGTCGTCTGCGCATCGCCGTTTGGAACGTGAACGGCATGACAGACGCCGGCAGGAGACGAGACATGGCCGCCATTCTAGGATCGTTGGACCTAGTGCTGCTCCAGAAGATCCATGTGATCTCTGCAGAACAAGCAACGGAGATTTCTCACCTGGTCACGCCGGGGCGTTTATTCCATATAGCATAACCAAAAATAGCAATTATACAAAATAAACCAGTTGGGAACCAAACTCCCAACCGACGACTGAGCAAGAATGAAGAGAATATTGCTGTCACGCAGGCCTGAGTAACTGTGTTCTGAACGGTGTGGGGGGGGCGGGGAACACAAAGAAACCAAAATAAAATGAAAACAATGAATAAGGAGGAGGGGATAAGGGTCTTTGGGATCGCTCTGGAAGACACGGGGATAAAAGCATGGGCACCGAAAATTTCACCGAGCGAACGGGGACGGGGTATGGGTGGGCGAGAGGTCGCATCGGTCACCAGATTACGCCGTTCTCAAAGGTGTGTAAACCGGGGATGTATGCCGGTGATGTCTTCATTCACCTTGTCACGAAGATGAGACCACCTTGAAGCCTTCTCCATGAATTGAGCTACAAGCAGGTGAGCCTCCCTTCGCTACGCTGACAACTCCAGGGCGTATCGGGCCTTCACGATGGCGCGAACGCAACACATGGTTGCGACAATCCCGCCAACCGAAAGTCCATTTCTGATGAAGAAGCGCTGCAGCACGTCAATGGTAATGCCTCCTTGTGGCATGATGGCCGAAGTGATCCTTCGCCACAGTTCCCGGAGGTCACCGCAGTCCAGCAAAAGTTGCGGAAAAGCCTCGTTCTCTCCGCACCTTAAACAGTTTGGCAAAGCAGCTCCCCCGAAAATGATGCTTCGCTGTCTATTACAGTGTAATGCACAATGTAAAAAGAGCAGCACATCTTGTTTCTACTTAAGGGGGAACATCGAGCGGTCCAAACAAACGAACGGAACCACTATCTCTCCGGAGGGCACACTTAAATGTTCGCTCCACCGAAACAGGCCCTTCGCCCGATTCCGAGGTGTGACGGCTTGCACCAGCTCCTTTGTCGTCTAGCTGACGAGGAGCTTACTGACTCCCGCTATTTTGCAGGAGAACTCCCATTCCGCCGGTAGGCAACCGTCGTTGCTTGCCCTGAGGGCAGACAGCGCTGCGGCGAGTGGTGTGGCGGCCAGACGATCCGACAACTTGTTGTCCTGCATGACTTCGTCCATTTGATGACTGCGGAGAAGTCGCAGGCGTCGAAGATCTTCCGAACGCGTTCCTTCGGAAGCTGACCACGATGGAAAAGATTCCTGATGCCATGCATTAATGTTCATGGTGCGGTAGGAGATCCAGATTTGGGCTTCCAGCAGTGAGGACAGCTGCCTCAGCGGGAAGCCAAACCCTATTCTGGTGTTCCGACAGTGGGGTAGCAACAAAAGCCGTCCCTCGCTTCCCGTGGAGCGCCTCAGTATAAGGCGTGCGGGTAAGCACCACGGCGTACACCACAGCTTGGCACAGAGCCGCAGCATGCGAAACTGCACCTGCAGTTCGATGCTGTTTAAGTCGAGGATGCCCAATCCTGCATCCTGACGCGGCGCCACAAAGTCTTGAAGTCTAACACGGGATCTTGCAGCGTTCCACAACGCTTTCCGTAGAAGGCGCTGCGCCCAGACTTTAACTTCCTGGGGGGTGGACAAACAAAAACAGGAGGCGGCGAAGGGGGGCAACAAATATGTTCCAGATGCTGGCCCGTTCCGGCAAGACGAACTCGCCTCCTGAAAACGGGCCAAGTGCAGGCTCTGCCTTCCGAAGGCAGTCCGACTACGCTTCTGAGATGCAGAAGTCGCCCAACGGCACGCCAAGGTACCTGAGGTACCTGCTCGTGGGGATCCCCAGGTCGATCCAGTCGGACTGCGCCTCCCACGTCGCTCCCACAAAAAAAACATGCACTTGCTCCTGTTGACGCTCACGCCCGCACCGCGACGGATGAACTCAAAGAAATCTTCAAGCGATGTCGCCGGGGTGGACATGGGCAACAGGAGAAGCAGGTCGTCGGCATAGGCTGGCACGGCCAACGTTCCTGGACAGGAGCTCGGCAGGTTGGCTAGCGTCAGCCTGTAAGCCTCCAGCACCAATTCAAAATAAATGCTGAAGAGCAGTGGGCTTAAGCTGTCACCCTGCGTAATTCCTGATCGTACCGGCACGCCGTACACGCGACAGGCACTGAAAACAATGGATGTAATCGCGTGGCGCCTGCAGGAGCGCAAGTACGCCAACAGGGATGCCAGAAGACGCAGACGTTCCAAAAGCTGAAGAAGAAGCTTTTGGTTCACGCAATCGAAAGCTTTGTGCTGATCGACTGCAACCACCAAGGCTCCCGGTGTCTCTCTTTGCGTCTCGCGCCTCCGTCGGTAAGAGATCGCAGGTGGCGCTTCCGCACGACGATCCACCGCCACACGATGCTGCAATAGCAGCCATGTGCGGATGAACAAGAGATTCGCGTCCATGGACCGCCCAGGAACAGCTTATGTCTGCTCCGGACTTACCAAGGATTCCGCAATCCTACCCATCCGCGTTACCCAAAATTTCGAGAACAACTTGACGTTCGAATGCACTAATGTGATCGGACGCCAGTTGTTCAGTTGGCGCAAGTCTCCGCCTTCCGGCAGCAGTCGCACCTTCGCTGAGCGAAACGAGGCGGGCACATCGCCCGAGTCTCGCATCAGCAACGAGAGTTGAAGCACCAGGGGGATGAGCTCCGCCGAAAAACACTCTGAGAATACAGCGAAGAGCCCATCTTTGCCTGGCGCTTTTCGTCTCTTGAGCCCCGAGATGGCAAAGGAAATTTCCTCTGCCGTGAAGGGCTCATCAAGACGCGCGCGTTCGTCCTCGTCTACAACAGGTGTATCAATCGGCAGAAGCAGCTGGGAGAGGCTGCGTTCCGTCGGTGCCTCTGCATACAGAGAAGAGTAATAGCGCCTGACTATCCGTCGCACGTCGGCTGGTGCCGAGCATTTCCTCTGGATAAAGTAACCTCTTGCATCCGCGCCATCGTGATCGCCCGCCGTAAACAAGAAGGAAGCTCGCAGCGAACGAACGCCGCCAGAATCGCTGCGAACTTTATGAAAGCAGCTGTCAGGTGGCCTCATCTGCCCAGAAAAGTCTCCAGGGAAGTCGCCATTGTCAAACAGCGCTTCCAGAAAGATTAGAAACGTTTACTACCAAAGATACCTGACCCCACTCTCCACTGGTTTTTTTTGTTTGTACCCTTATATTTTGTTTATTCTGCATCCCTCTCCCTTCCTTCGTTTCTTTTGGAAGGCACCCTGCGTTGATCTTTGTGAACTGAACTTACTGTATGGGCGTTTCTTGTGTCTCGTAAGGATGAATTTGCCTTGAAGTTTGTGGTTCGTTTTTACAAATAAACGTCCCGGCGCGACCGGGTTCAAAACGCATCAGCGAGGAAAGGCTTAGCACCAAGGGGACGAGCTCCGCCACAAAGCACTGAAAGAACTCCGCGGGCAGGCCATCCTCCCCAGGCGCCTTACGCCTCTTCAGGCCCGCTATGGCGGAAAATACTTTTTCCGCCGTGAAGGGCCAATCCAATCTGCGCGTTTCTCCTCGTCGAAAGCACGGTTGCCCTTCGGAAGAAGCAGTGATCCCTGCCCTGCCCCCCCCCTCTCCCCATGAAACTGTTTCCCTCCCCGATATCTCTCTTTTTGTTTGTCTTTGTTTTAGTTTTCCCTTCCCATGCGCCTCGGGAATGGACCTAACCGGTCTATGCACCGGCAACCGACACGTCAACCAAGGTGGGAAAGTCAAGTGTTTCACACAATTAACTTTTGAAAGACTTTATTATCTAATTTTTGTAGAAAATTAGAATAATAAATGTTCCGGCATATCCGGGTGGCAAACGACGGATCGATACGACGTGACCTCACGA
>JAYWIR010000127.1:0-91405 GCA_036172245.1 Raillietiella orientalis | reverse complement strand
AGGCCGCGCTTTCGCCACCTTTAAAGGGTGCAGCGAAAGCTGCGCCTCAGGCGGTTGGGAAGGAATGTTCGGAGGCGTCCCTCACGAAAGTCGAGGAGAGCTACGAACGAACGGACGGTGAGTGGACGGTTGCGGTGAAAGGGACAAAAATAAAATTCCCTAAAAATTCTCCCCAATTTAGTTCCAAGAGCCTCTCCAAGGCAAAGAACAGTCGCGCGATGGAGAAGACTCGCGCGAAGGTTCCCTCTGCCGCTGCAAAGTCTACCGCCGCGGTCGCGAATGGCGCGAAAGTTGCGATCTCCAGGGACGATGTTCCGGTGATCGCAAAAAAGGAAGTGTCCGCGGTCCCATTCGCGAGCACCTCCAAACCGACAGAGCAGATGAGTCGCGAAGTGCCTGCGCTTCAATCAGACTCCCAAACGGTGTCTGAGATCACCGACGCACGTCGGATCACACGCGCGGAAGCCGTAGCGCCACGGGCTAAGGCCCGAAGGCGCGCCGCGCAGGCCGCGAAGGAGCGAGAGCTCATCCCGGAGCGTCAAACGACGTTACGCGGAAATGAGCACTCGATTTCTTGCAGCACCAAGGAGGACGGTGGCGACCGTGATCTCCAGTCAGCAGTGCTGCTCACCGTCCGCTTGCAGGGTAAAGCGGACAAAATGCCGCCAACTTTCCAGCATGAATACGGGGAATCGCGTTTTCTGGTCGTCTGTGCGTTACGTCTTGGAACGTGAACGGACTGCAGAATGACGAGAAGAGGCGCTTAGTAGCGAATGATCTGCGCCCCTTCGACCTCGTACTCCTGCAGGAGATTCACGTAATCTTTGACGAGCAGGCAGCCAAAATCGAGGAGCGCGCAGGGGGAACGCTACATTGACGGTGCGGCGGCGCACACACGTGCGGCGTCGCGTTCCTCGTAACAGGAAAAATGGCGGAAGCGGTACGTAGTGTTCGTTTTGACGACGACAGACGCGTGGTCCAACTTGTTGTCAAGTGGTCCGAGTCCATCGATCTTGTCATAACGAACATCTACGCTCTGAGTGGCTCTCGCTACTTCGAAAAAAGAATTGCGCTCTTCGAGGAAGTGAAATGCCACTGGCTCAACAACTCCGTCTTCCATGTGGCGCACCTCGTCGCAGGGGACTTCAACGTCCACCTGCTCTCTCACGATTGGAACTGCCCGAGGGAGCGCACATCATCTTTCGAGATGTGCGCGTTAGTACGCGCTCTTAAATCGATGATCGGCGTACCTGAGTTGGAAAGGTCATCGGATCACATCTTCCTCGATGACAACGGGCACCCTCGTGTGGGAAGAAGAGGAAGATTTTCGTCCGCTCTTTCTGACTATCACCGGTTCGAGTTCGAGCTCCTTCCGCCAGGCAAGGGGCCTCCGTTAAAGAAATGGAGGATGCCTGCGGATTGGCTTAGCCATCCGGAGGCGGCGGTTCATCCTTGTTAGCAATTTCGGACTTTCGTCATCTGCGAACTCCCGGACTGGGATCATTTGAAGAGTTCAGTCCGCGAGTTCTGTGAACGGTTTCCCTTGCACCGGCTTCCGCGAGGCTTTGGAGAAGGGGTCGCCAACAGCAGGACTTTCCTGGAGGCGCGCACCTTTTCGAGACGCGCGGATGTCAGCCGGCATGCGGAATACAGGGAGAGAGGCGAGAGCCAGATCCAGCAGTCAGGAGCATGTTCCCTGCTCGATGAAAAAGGCCTGAAGTGCTCGGCACCAGCCAATATTCGCCGCATAATGAAAAGTTATTACTCCTCGTTATACGCGGAAGCACCTACGGAAAATATCTTTTCGGAGATGCTTCTGTCCCAGGATGCTCGCGTTGTTAGCGAAGAGGAACGCTCACTTCTCGACAAGACCTTCACGGAGGAGGAAGTTTCCTCCGCAATAATGAAGCTGAAGAGACGAAAAGTGCCAGGCGAGGATGGGCTGCCTGCGGAGTTTTATCAGTGCTTCGCCCCCCTGGTGCATCGCCTCTCGTCGCTGATGAAGGTTTCGCGGGATGTCCGCAACTCCTTCCGCTCAGCGAGGGTGCGTCTCCTTCCGAAAGGTGGAGACGCACGCCATTTAAAGAACTGGCGTCCGGTCACTTTGGTGAACTCGGACGTGAAGTTGTTCTCCAAGATGTGGGTTGCGCGCCCAGGGAGAATCGCGCCGTCCTTGGTGAGCCCGGAGCAGACTTACGCTGTTTCCGAGAGATCCATGCACGCGAACCTCCTGTTTGAACGGACCTGGATGCAGCTGCAGAAGCGCGTAGCGCAGCAAATTCGATACGTGACAAATGACACTGCAAAAGGCACAGGGTATCGACAGAAGCGGCAAGAGGGTACTCCAGGTGCCTTGGCGGTCGCAGTCGACCTCCTCAAGGCGTTCGATTGCGTGAACCAAGCACTCCTATTGGAGCTCTTGGAACGCCTGGGTCTCCCGGATCAAGTCCTCAAGTACTTACGCGCATGCTGGCGCCATGTGCTAACTTGCATTTGTTTTAGCGGTTGCCACGTGTACGGTATTCCCGTGCGCAGGGGCATCAGGCAGGGTGACAGTTTAAGCACGATGCTCTTCAGCATCTTCTTTGAGTTGGTGCTGAGAGCGTACAGGCTGACGCTGTAATACCTGTTTAGCTCTTCCCGGGAACGCCTGCCGTGGCTGCCTATGCAGATGACCTGCTTCTTCTGTTCCTCATGTCCACCCCGGCGTCCAGTGTCGAAGATTTCTTTGACCTGGTTCGTCGGGGAGCGGGCGTGAGCGTGAACAGAGAGAAGTGCCTGGTCGTTCCTGTGCGTGCGTCGTGGGAGGAGCATTCCGACTGGATCCGCCTGGGGATCCCCACGGCGGGGTAATTCAAGTACCTTTGCGTTCCGTTGGGCGACCTTGAAGCTGCCGAGGCGTGGTCGGACTGCCTTCATAAGGCCGAGTTGGCCGCCAGCCCGTTCATTAACGGCAGGTTCACCTTGCCGAAACGGGCGGCTATTTGGAACACCTTCGTGGCCTTCCTCCTCCGACCCCTCTTTTTTGTCTTGAACTCCACCTATGCGGCCAAAGAGCTGGCAAAACGCCTGCTGAGGAACGCTCTCTGAAGTCCGGCGCGATACAGGATCCGCCTGAAAAACCTCACTGTTCCACGTCAGGATGCTGGGCTTGGCATCCTGAATATGGGGAGAATCCGACTGCAAGTGTCGTTCCGGATGCTCGCACTTTGTGCCGAGCTATGAACTTCCCCCCTGTGTGCGCCTGTTTGCATGCTCCTGAATAGATGTGCAGGCAGTAAAAAATTACTTTCTTTGGTGCCTGGCTTGCTGCATAGGAAATAGGGATTTGGCTATCCTTTGAGGAAAATCGCCAGCCTATTGGAAGCCAGTACGTGGATTACCTGTTGCCCAATGAACTATAATGCTTGGAAGCAGGAATCCATTGATTCGTGGGCTGCATTCTTAGGAATGAGCCGTGAAGATCTTCGATCCCTGCGTCGATTTCAGCCTTGGTCACTCCAAGATGTCATGCAGGACGAGGTGAAGCTTTCCTCCTAGGCCGCCACTCCCCTTGCCGAAGCACTGTCTGCCCTTGAGGCTCGAGATGACAGTAGCCTGCCATGACGGTGAGAGTTCTCCTGCACCATTGCAGGAAAACAAAACCAGTTGGCGAATGGACCACGAGCGAGCTTGCCGATGCCGCCACTCCTCGTGCTACACCAAATGGGTTTCTTCGGTGGGGAGAAGCTCTTGGTGTTGCTCCCGAAGAACTTATAGTTTCTCCCTGGTGTTTGGACGGTTCGGTGTTTCCCTTTGCATGGAAGCAAGACGTTTTGCTTTTCTTGCACTAGGGATTGCGCTACAACGAGCGGCGCCACCGAGTTTCCGGTGGGGTCGCTTCTCCCATCTGTGCCCGGTGCGGGGCGACGGAGTCGTTACCGCACCTTGTTATGGACTGCGGTGCCCTCCAGGAACTGTGGAGGAGGCTAGCAGAAGTTGTCCCGTCACCAAAAGACATTGCTCGAGAGGTGCTGCGACGGTTCTTCCAGATACCAGGAATTTCGATAGCTGCGACGATTTCCGCTGTTGGTTGCATTCGCGCCATCGTCACGGTCCGAGACGTGCTGGAGAATACTGGACAGCAATGTTGTGTCACCAGGAAGGCAGCTGAATTCATCAGGTCGGCAGCTGGATGGCGACACTTATATGAAGACACAACGGAGGAGCTAACCGGTATACATCGCTGGATCAGCAACGGCTTAGAACGACGAAATCGGTGATCCGCCCTCATGTTATTTTCGATTGTTTTTTTTGTTCTCGCGTCCTTTTCCCTATACGCTCTGCAGTGCTTTTAGTGCTAGAACTTTTGAATTTCCCGGTGAGTGCGGAGCAACGCCAAAATCCCTGGACCACTCCTCCCATTTACAATTTTTTTTTTTTTTGGGACTCCCATCATTCGTCCATGTTCTTCCGTTTCCCTATCCTGCGTGCCAGGGGTGAATCTCCCCTGTATGTTTTCAGAGTCGAGAGCTGGAAACAATTGTTTCCAGCTCGTTTATGTGAATAAACGTGCCGGCGTGACCGGGTGAAAAATTTCAACGTTCTCCTGACACCAGATGGGCAGAATCCCGAGCGTGACCTGGTCAACGAGGTGTGCATGGCGGTGCACACCTGTAATTTCTTGGGCAGTGCATCGAAGATGGAAGACAGCATCGACCACTTGTTTCTTGACGAGCACCTGTTCCCTCGCAAAGGCAGGCGCGGCAAGTTACCGTGCGAGCTGTCCGAACATCGCCCGCTAGTTCTCGAGATTTATCCGCGCGACAGGGGCCCCCCTCCTCAGCGTGGCATCTTCCAGGGGACCGGCTGAAGCTCGCGGACGCGACGGAAAATCTCCACACGTTCATACGGAGCTTCCGGTTGCAAACACTCCAGGATTGGGACCGCTTCAATCGGTCGCCCCAGGAGTTCTGCTACGAGTTCCCTCTGCACCACCTAACTACGGGTTTTGGGACCGGGGATCGTAACGAACGAGCCTATCTGCGGGCACATCGTTAAGCTAGGACACCTGACATTTGCAGGCTGGCGGAATACAAAGCGGGAGCCGAGAGGCAAGCCCGGCAGACCGGATCGGCCAGCTTGCTTGGCGAGCAGGGACAGGAACACTGGTCACCCGCCCGAGACCGCGGCCGCCAGCGGAGATACTACTTTTCCGTGTATGCCAGGGCGTCTACGGAGAGGAATATCACACGAATTTAGCTTTCAGAAGGCGCTCCAGCGATCGGGGAACAGGAGAGAAAGACCCTCGTCGAGCCTTTTACAATGGACGAGTTCCTCTCGACCAACGGAATGCTCAAGAGGCGCAAGGCTCCAGGGGTGGACGGCCTTCCCGCGTTGTTCTATCAAGCTTTCGCGACTGAGCTTACCCCCCTGGTACAACAACTCACCTTGCTGATACGCAAGACAGGTGACGTTCCCGCCTCGTTTCGTTCGGCAAAGGTGCGGCTCCTCCGTAAGGAAAGAGACCTGAGGAGCATGAACAACTGGCGTCCCATCACAATAGTGAATGCGGACGCCGAGCTGATAGCTAAGGTTTGGGCAGAGCGGTTGGGAATGGTTGCCAACATCTAGATCAGCCCAGTACAGACATATGCGGTTCCAAACGAAGCATTTAGAGAAACCTTTTCCAAGCTACCACCTGGCTAGAGCTCCAACAGGAAAGGAGCTTGGTGCGCAGCCGGAATTCCGGTGCGTGCGCCGGCAAAGGTTCGAATGGTCGGGTGGGGGAGGGAGCCCTTGCGGTCGCAGTCGACTTGTGGAAAGCATTCGATTGCGTCGACCAGAATGTCCTTGTGGAGCTTCTGGAACGCTTGCGCTTCCTGGCCTAATTAGTGACCTATCTGCGCTTCGGCTGGCGCGACGCGCTGATCAACGTTTCTTTCAGCGTGCAGACCATGGACGGCGTGCCTGTGTGGCGTGGGATCCGAAAGGTATACAGCCTGAGCCCGTTGCTCTTCAGCATCTTGTTTGATTTGGTGCTGAGGGCGTACAGGCTAACGCAGGCGAACCTGCCGAGCTCTTGTCCAGGAACGCCGTCCTTGGCGATCTATGCTAACGACCTGCTTCTCTTTTTACCCATGACCACCTTGGCGGCCGGTCGCGAGCATTCCTTCAAACTGATTCGCCGGGGAGCGGGCATGAGTGTAAATCGGAGCAAGAGCGTGCTCGTACCTATTGGTGCGGCGTAAGAGGAACAGTCCGACTTGATCGGCCTGGGGATCCCGAGCGCTCTGTCCACATAATATCTGTCGTTCCGCTGCGAAACTTCAGCTCAGTGGGAGTGTGGTCGGACTAACTACGGAAGGCGATGAGTGATCTAAGCCCGTTCTATCATGGCAGCTTCGTCCTGCCGGAGCGGGCCGCGATATGCAACACCTTCGTTGTCCTACTCTTGCGCGCATTGGTTTTAGTTTGCTCGCCCCCTACTCGGCCAAGCACTAGGCGCACAACCTGTTTAGTAACGCTCTGTGTGGACCTGCCAGGTCCCGGATCCGCCTCAAGGACTTGTCGGCTGCGTGTCGAAATGCTGGCTTAGGCATGCTGACGCTGGAGAGAATAGAGCTGCAGGTGCAATTTGCGATGTTGGCCATATGCGCCAACCTTTGGTTCACTCCGTTGTGCGCTTCCGCGCACTTGTTTCTGCGGCGCTGCACAGGCAAAGATGGACTTCTGTCGCTGCGGCAGCACACGGAGCGCGCCACGAGAAGCTTCGGTTCTCCTTGAAACCGCTCTATCGGCTCCTGGAAGCCCATAAATGTATCTCCTGCCGCCCAACGCACTTTGAAGAATGGCGGCAGGAACCGTTGCATGGCTGGGAAAAGCACCAGGATGTTTCGCCTCTGGAACTCTGTTGCGCTTACCTGTTTCCTCACTATATGGTGAATGAAGTGTGCAACAGGCAGGAGAAATGGACCCGCCTGGCCGTCACCCCTCTCGCCGATGCACTGTCAGCCCTCATGGCAAGAGATGACAGTTGCGAACCGGCGAGATAAGAGGTCGCCTGCACCATCGCAGGAACAATGCGACCTATTGTCGGCTGGAGGACTTGCGAGCTGGCAGACGCCGCCACGCCGTGCCACGTTCCGAAGGGACTCCTTCGGTGGAGTGAACACTTGAGTGTGGTTCCGAAGAACTTGTGGTCCCTTTTTCCTGTTTGAACACTTCTGCGTTCCCTTTTTTCGTTGAAGCATGACGGGATCATGATTGTGCATTGCGGTGTTCACTCCAACCAGCGCGCGAACCTTGTTTCCGGGGGAGTCGTCTCCCCAAACTTTAAGCTGTGCAGGGAAGTGGAAACGCTTGCGCACCTGCTCCTGGACTTTGGTGCCCTCCTAGGACTGTAGCGGAGGCTGGCCTTAGCTCTCCCTCATCAGAGGGACACCGCGAGAGACTTGATGCGCCGCTTCTTCACGCCAGGCGGCCTGTCCTTAGGTGCTGTTGTTTCAACCGTGTGTTGCACCCGCCCCATCCACAAGGTCCACCGAGAGTTGGAGAAGCTGGCCATCCTTCGCCAGCCGACCGGATTAGGCAGGGCAAGCATTTCGTCGGCTCCCGAGTGGGCCCACCTACCAGAGAGCGTGAGGAGAGAGATCTCCGGCATCCATCGTCGGTTCTGAAAGGAAGGAACGGACTCACGAAAGACCACAGTCCCCTGCTCTTCATATTTTTCTTTTTATGTTTTATAGTAGTGTATTTGTGGTCCTCTCTCTCCCGTTCCGGACTTTTGGCATACAGTCCGGCGTGTCGGAGATCCCACCCCCTTCGTCTCTGGTTTTTCCCTTTGTGCAGGAATTGTGTTCCCGGATAGTTTTTAATGAACGCCCTGGCCCACCCGGGTTATAAACAATCGACTCCTTGCAATCGACTCAATCTTCTGAACTTCTCTACAGGTGATTACGTAGATTTCCTGCAGCAGGACCAGGTCGAGCTCACGCAGGGTGCCGTTGTATCTCGCCTGTTACCGTCGTCGCGCAGCCCGTTGACATTCCAACAGGCCGCGTGAATCGGAAGGCGAGTGGCAGGCCCAGGTGTTAACCCTGGGAAAATGGTGATGCGGCGTTCACCACCTGCTGGGGCGGGACGCTATGCGGTGGAGGAGGGTCAGTTGCTGGAGGTTCCTGGTTCCCTTCCTCCATGGGTAACGGCGCGCCGAGCGGGTCACCCGAAGGTTGGGTCGCGCCTACCTGTTAGCCCTCCTCCATGGGGGTGGGCTGTTTGGGGTCGGCGACTGCAGAGGGGACTTCACCCCCCTACTCAGCTTCCTCCGTAAGGGTGGCCTGCTCCACGGCTTCCGAACGTGGGAATTCTTCCTCCGGTGTTCCCACGCTTTCGACGGCTTCCGTCTTCTCCTCCACGCTGGTGGAGGGAAGACGCCTCCTGGGCTTCTGGGACTTGCGTGCTGACTTCCTGGGGGTACCTCCGAAAAGGAGGATGTACTTCCAGCCTTAGGTCGCACTCATCTTCGGGGAGTTTTTTGCTGCAGCCGGACTTCACACGGCCTTGCGTGAGGGGTTTTTACGTTCCGCCAGTGTGGCCGCAAGCACCTCCGCAGCCTTGGCGAACGCGACGTTTCCGGTATCGTCCGGCGCGTCGCGCGGCTCACCCTCTGTTGGCACGGAGGGTTCGCCGTCGCGAGCTCCGGGCACGACTGAAACGGCGATGGGACGCTCGTCGCCCCGGGTGGCAGCCTGAGGAACGCTGACGCGCTCCAGTGCTACCGTGCACCCGCGAAAGGTTTTTGAGAGCGGACCGGGTTTTTTCGCCTTCCCGGACGTCGTTTTCTCCGCCTTTTTTTCCTTGCTTTTTCTAAGTTCCTTCTTGGGGTCTTTCCTTTGTTTAACCTGCTTCCATCACTACTCCACTTCTGCGTCCTTTGGAGTTTTTTCTTCCGACGCCTGTTTATTAAGAAGAGGAGATAGCGGCTGGATCCTGTCAGTTTTCCGTTGCGGTCTTTCGAACTTTGCTATTTTAGCCTGCGCTTTTTTGGCAGCATGCGGAACCGGGGTAAGGCGTTTACGGCACACACGACGAACGTGTCCCATAAACACGGACAAGACGCACACAGTGTTCGGGCACCGCTTGCGCAATTGTCCTACTGCATTGCAGTATCCACAGTAACGGGGTTTGGTACGTGGGGAAACCCCGTTACTCTGGTACGTGAGCAGAGGTCAACGGGTTCATTTGCGACCTCTAATTTGTAAGGTAAGCCACCTCCCTCTTTTACCGTGACAGGCGTTGCAGCCTGGCCACCGAAAAGACCATAATAACCTTCGAAAATTGTTGGCTTCGGTCACTACGCGAGCACTTCTCCATGTTTTTTAACTCATCACCAACTGGGAAGCGAGTCATTCCGCTGATAATTCCGGTGAGACGGACAGCTACGGAGCGGTCCATGGTCACCGACAAGTTCTTGCGTCTATCAACGATCAGGGGGTCGGTGATCAGGAGTTGGGTCAAGGTGGTGTCTTTGCATACAACCTCGACCCGCTGACCGCCGCTGAGGACGGAGAGCCCATCGAGATCTTGTTCTCTGACATTCGCGGTTTGCAGCGCCTTGGTAAATGCGCGTTCACTAAGCCTATCAAACAATGGATCAAACAACCCTACCTGCTATACCAGCGAGGGTTTGTACAGTGCTGCCCGATAGGCCATCTGGTCTGCCAAGTCTTCGGCGCTGGGCGCTGCCACCATGGCACTCCAAGTCCTCGCCTGGATCGGCAGGGACGATTCCGGGACGGATGCCCCTGATCCAGTAGGCTCTGTGGGTGGACTAGCCTATCATACACCTACTCCCATTGCGATGTCCTCTGGCATCGTAGGCATCGGACACCGGCGATGTTAAAAATCACAAACACTCGTTAAGGAAACTCTCCTCAAGCCTCGCTGAGGGAGCTACGGAAAAACACGTCCGCTCTTGACGAGCCGGAATTGGGGTAGGTACTCGCAACGAAAAAGCGTATTCATACACCTGTCGTTAAGCGAGGATCACCAACGTCCGTCGCTTGGCCGAGTACCGAGCCGGGGCTAAGCGCCAAGCCTAACAGTGTGGGCCTCAACCCTGCTGGACGACTAGGACAGGGAACACTCGGTTTTGCCGCGATTCGACACATCGGGAAAAAATTTTATTCCTCCCTGTACGCCAGGGAGCTTTCAAAGCGGTACGCCTCGCGACTGCTGCTCTCTTCCTCTCCTATGGCCTGGGTTCTGCGGAGCCCCGGCCATAGGAGAGGAAGAGTTGGGAAGCCTCGTCGAGCCTTTTACTAGCAATGAAATCTACACCGCAATAAAAGGACTGGAGAGGCGGGAGGTACCAGAAGAGGACAGCCTGCCCGCGAAGTTTCTTCAAAGCTTCGCCGCAGAGTTTACCCCCTTGGTGCATAAGTTGACACAGCTGATCCGGGATGTTGGCAATGTTCCCGCCTCGTTGCAGTCAGCTAGGATGAGGCTCCTTCCTAAGGAAGGATACCTCCCCAAGTTGAACAACTGACGTCCGATCACAGTCAAGAACACGGACGTCAAGTTGTTTGCGAAACTCTCGGCTGCACGGCTTGGACAGGTAGCCGAATCCGTTCTTAGCCCGCAGCATACTTATGCTGTTCCTGGGCGAAGTACTGAGGCTAACCTTCTCTTCTCCAGAAGGCTCATGATTTCATGTGCAAAGCGAAGTCAAAGAGAATAAAAGATCACCGCGGCCTTAGTGGGACACGGACTTTCAGAAGCGATTCCGAAGGCGCCCTTGCACAGTTTCCCATGTTTTCCCCTGGACGAGGAAACGGACGCGGACGGTCCAGCAGCCTTCATTAAGTACGTGGTCGCACTCTTGGGTTGCATCAAAGGGGACGATCTGCCCCCAGGGCTGCATGGCATTTTTCCCGTCTGCGCGGCTGTCTGGGATGGTGACATCCCCGAAGCAACCGCGCTCTTTTTTGCGCGACTGCCACTCGATGAAGGTCCGCCCTTTGCGCAGGATTTCACCCGTGGCACAACGAGGGATCTTTTTGGAGCGAACGGGGTCAATTGTTGGCGATTTCTCGCCTGCCGTTTGCGCTTCAGCTCGGCTCACTCTTCAATGGAGTGGCCGAGCAGTTTGCAATAGCGGTAGTTGCGAGAAGGACACGTCCACGGTAGGTGGCTCTCTGCGCCGCAAATGCCGCAAGCCGGTCGCTGACTGGCAAATTTAAGGTAAACGATCGCATCGCCCATCTTCAATTGCGTAGGCATGTCCCTCCGATCTGCTATGGTGACTCGCAACATGGCAAGTCCCCTCTGGAGAGATGCAATCGTTTTAATGGGATTGTATGCTCTCCACAGCGCGTGCACCGTGGCGAATGCACTATGTGTGCCGACGAGCACACGATCGGGCGTGTCCACCTGGACGGCGGACAATCGAACCACGAAGGACTGGTCCATTGCCGACGGGTCCACCTCCTTCCCTCGTATGTTAAGCGGGGTGAGAAAAAGGCGCTGGACTAGGGATTTCCCTTTGAAGTGCACCTCCCAGTGCTCCAGCGCGTTAACCGGCATTACGTCCAGGAGGTCGTCCTGCCGGACCCCGACGCGCAAAAGCTCGTCCCAGAGAATTTCTCCGACCACGTCGGAGATAGAAGCACTCACCGGATAGCAGAGAGAAGGCTTGTAGCCATGAGCTGCATATGCCTGCAGCTCCGCTTCGTCTGGCGGTGCTCGGTTTGCTGCCGTCGCCTTGACGACGGTGGCGAGGCTTCTCGCCGGTGGCGAGACATAGGCATCAGAAACGGGATGAACATCCGGGGTAGAAACTCCGTTCCCCGCTGCAGCCTCCACATTTATCTTCTCCTGCACGAGCGCCGTAAACATTCTAGCAGACGCACGTGGGCACACCACAAGCACAGAAGACGAAAAGGAATCGAGCTCCTCGAGCAACACAGAACACGTCCGTCCAGCGTCGTCGTTGAGCGGTTTCCCGCCATCAACATATGCGGCACAATGAAACTCGCTTCTGCCACTGCTCAACCCTCTGTTGACAAAGTTAACAAGGAGGGGAGCTAGTCGGCGGCGTCCGTCATCTAACGCACGCTCGATGACGTGTTCTTCGAGCGCGCCGTGGCGAAATACTTGTTTTCTAATTCAAGGTGGGAACCTATCGGTTATGTCAGCATACGTCGTTTTGAGTAAATTAGTCTCCGATAAGTTAATTCGTCGGTCTCGAGTGGCGAAAGCAGCATAGTATTCGATGCTGTATGTGGTTTCACGCGAGGATGGCATCTTCTCCACACTGGTGAAGAAGAAACGGCTACGACCACTACGATACTACGCTTGAAAGAAGCGTCCATACACCCTGGTCGGGCGCCTGCTCCCAACTGAACCCCTGCTTGAGCTGAAGTTGAAATTCCAAAGAGTCAATCCTTTTTGGTTTTGCTGTGTGGACGTCGATTCTCCGTTCAGTGTACGCTGGTACATTCGTGCGCCTTACAGCTGTCGCAATCGATCGGATGAGTGCGCTCCTCCTGAGGAAAAGACTGCAAAGAACTTTTCCTCCAGAGAACATCCCTCTTAGAGGAATCTATGGTGAAGGTCGCCGCTCCGTAATCTGTTTATCGCGTTGAAATGGAGCCATCGTAGTGAGTTTCCGTATCGCAGCATCCGATATTCTTAAATTCCTTTAAAATGGATACGGAAGAAAAAAAAAAGCAGTAATGTGCACTGGAAGATGAAAGAAACCGTAGTTCATCTAAGGCGAAAAAGTCTTCAGGTAAAGTGGAATTCGTGGGCGCAAGGGGACACCGGCATGCCGGAAATCGAGGAGAAATCGTTATGCTTCAGGACTTGAAGTACGGGGCTCGTTACGTGAGGCAGCGGAGCGAATGGCCGTTGGTATTCCATCGGGCGTATGCTGCCCAGGCAGGATCTTGGAGGCATGCAGCCACGCTGTGGCTGTGTTTTCCACATATCCACATTGAACAATTGCTTGCATGAGGAACCGACCAACGCCGGAAAGAAGATCGCGACTCTTGCAAACGGAGCCCTTTGTTTTCATCCAAAACAGAAAAACATGCTTTCGTGCAGCAAGATAATTCTGACCGCGAAGTGAGTTCACAGGTTTCCACTGCCGAAGACAGCTGCATCTCGGGAAAAGGCACCAAAGCGCGAACAACTGCACCAATCCTCGGAAACATCCTTGAGAGCCTTTCACAATAGGGAATCTTTCTCGAATGTTGGAAGCCCCAAAGCGAGGATTTGCATTCTGTGTGGATCCAGCAGTTCCGCCGAAGACGTGTCCTGGAGGCACTTCTCTGCATTGAAGATAGCAGCAACAGCAGCTGAGCTATTCCATCAACCGAATTCTGCAGGATATGCGTACGCAATGTTCCACACTCGAACGCTTTCTTGTATTTCCCAGAGAAGCGAAAACAGCGTACGGAAGAAGAAGAATAATTCCTTATTCACAATGTAGGCAGGATGACGTTCGTGGCTTCCAGACTTGTGCAGATCACGGTTTCTTCAGAAACGCTTTCGTCACGAAGGGCCAAGGGAGAGAGAAGGATCGTGATGAGAAAACACACGCTTACAAATTTTTGTTCTCTCGTGCTCCCTGTTTGCTATTTTCGGTTCTTATGTTTGCAAGAACTAGGTGCTATATTCGTGGATGGCATCAAATGCTACGTCCTACGTCGGTGTGTTCGTATTCTGTATGTCTCTGCAAAGAAGAGTGGAGCAAAACATTGTTTGCAATAGGAGCGCGCATTTCTTAGATAAATCGGAATGATTCTTGCCGCACACAGTCACGAATCTTTTAAAGCTCCGACGAAAGTCTTTTGTCACCATCACGCTCACAGACATGTGGTAATCCGTTGCGAACAATTTTTGGCACTTACCAAAGAAAGGGTCACAGTGCCAGTCCCATAGTCAGGGTTAATATCGATAACAACGTCCACCGAACACAGACGCACGATGTTTATCTTGAAGTTGTCTGTCAGACGTATCCCAAGCCTCACGGGTGTAGCGAGGACCCTGACCTCTTTTCACGAGCTATGCGCGTTCCCCTCCATCGCTGTCTCCTAGTCCTTGCACGATCCGCAAATGTCGGGTATCAAGAGCGTTTGCCAACGGAGTCGTCTGTCTTCCTTCCACTGATCGTCCCATGCAGTCACAATTGGCTGCGAGCATTTTCACGGGATGACAAGATGACCTCCGCCTATCAGACCATGGCTTGCGGCACGTGCAAGCTGCTCCCCGTGGACGTGTGTGCCAGTTCGCGCTGTTGCCCAAAAGCGCAGGAGAGGTGGGCTGCGTTCTTCACAAACAAGATTCGCCGGTCACGGGTGCTTGCCCTGCAGGCGCAAAGTGCAGGCGCGTTTGCCTGCCAGGTGTGCGAGGTGCGTGTGCACTCTGCAAAGCGAATCCATGAGGCAGATCGGTGCTCCTGATCGCCTTTCGGAGAGCGACTGTGTCCATCAAGCTGGTGCGCAGCAGCACAAACGTGCACGCCCCTGCCAGCCAAACCACATGCTGGTGAAACGCGTTCCTGGCACAATCCCCAATTCGCCCCAACCCGCAAGCTTGCCTTCGGACCGGACGGTTGCCTTCGCAACTCACTCGGTCCCCGGGTTCTATGCGAAAAGACGCCTTTTTGTGAATTACGTAAGTGAATTCTCCTTGGTCTGCCTCGAACGGACGTATTTTTTTTCGGACCGCAGAGGTGCGTTTAGGTGAAGTTTGTATTCCCTTTGCGGTCCTTTGAAGGCTGAGATCCCGGATTACGCGGCTTCTTCGGCTAAACAGGACGAACGCATTTCGTTTTCTCAACGTATGGAAAGAAGGAAAATCGCCTTCACGAAATAGTACCTCGCTCCTCTCAGGGTTCGCTGTGCTTCTGCGGGGGCGGCTTCTCCAGCCTTCTTGCGACGGATCAGCAGGCGTACAAGACAGATGGGCAGAACCCGTTCCTACTGTGCAAGGTAGGCATCCCATATTCTTTCTCGCTTCTTCCTCTAGGGGCTCAGAAAGCGAAACATCTCCGAGGATGTGGTAGGTAGTCATTCTGTCTGCGGGAAGCGGGCTGCAGCTTGTGGAGTTGAACTGCAAGAGCGCCTGGGCTCACTCGACAGCTTGCAATCGGCTTGCCTCAGGGCGTGTGATGTTGTTCTTCGTCACCGAAGAACAAAGGTGCCTCCTTCACACCTTTGGCCGCAGTTCTATTAAATTATTGGAGCTCAATGGCTGCTGAATTCTTTAGAAATGGGAGTGTTTCTGCTGCATCACTGGAGTAGGAGACCTCTTAAGCCGTAGCTTCACGAAAGTACTCACATACGTGTTCACGTTCTGCCTACAAGCGCAAGGGGCTGACTAGTGCTCTGAAACTTCAAGTGTGCTTCCGGATGTCCTGTGTGTCTCTCGTGTTTGAAGGCTGCTATCATTCTTCCCAGGTGGCAACAAAACATGCTACTCTTTTGCATTTCGATCTTTTGCGAGTGATTCACGTGATATTTACAGAGCATATTAAGCAGATCGATATGATCGTATTGATGCGGCTGCTATGATGTCACTGCTCTCTCAGCACCTGCGAAGTCGCGTTCCCGGTAAAATTATTTGTCCATGGTAGCCATGAAAGATGTGCGCTTCTGCTTTAAAGGTTAAGGTGTCTAGCTGATTTTCAAGTGCTGTGAGTGGATTTACCTCGTCGTAAACAAATGATACACTACCAACGGCAAGAAACGCGAGTAACACAGATGGTGTTTCGGAGGGCTGTGGAGCGGATAGATGGCTGAGGAAGTTGTGCACAGAGCCAACCTAATAGGTGGGGATTTCAATCTCCAGCTGTTGTGAGGCGCACCTTATGAGCAAAAGCACGTCACCAACGAGCTTTTAGGGGCAGTGGTCGCACTTAACATGTTGGAGAGAGAACCGAAAATGGATGACAGTGTGGATCACATGTTCCTTGATCATGACTTGCTTCCAAGTCATGGTCAAGAAAGTACTCAACAAAAAACAGTAGAATCCATCCTGTCTTAGCGTACCCGGCTTGAATTTGAAGTGCCTCCGCGCAGTAGACCTCCGTCCAAGGAGCAATATCTCCCAACGGAATGGTTGAATCTTCCAGTCTTGGCGAAAGATCTTCGCTAATTCCTGAAAGATTCCACTCACCATAATGTCGTTAGCGGATGCTGCAACCCAGATTGCGCCGCCCAATGGACTTGTGCGCTGCAGCGAGCTACTCGGAATACGTCTGGAGGAGGTGAAGTGGTTTCCAAAGCATTTGAAAGAGGGCATCCTCCTTTTGAATTGTCAGGAGACGGCGCTGCAAGTGCTGCGTTGTGCTCCTTTGCAGGGCACATCTCTCTCAGTGGGCGTCAGAAAACATGGATGCCAATTGTGCAGGGTGCGGGGAACGGGAAACCTTCCCTCACGTCCTCATCGAGTGTGTGGCCCTACGCCTAAGGCAGGATCGACACTCGTCAATTGTGAACATTTTTGTGGGGGACCGAAAAGACATTTTCCGTCGCCTCTAGATGCGGAATGCCCTTCCAGCTACCGCGTTTATTGCAGCTCTTCGTTGGATACGCAAAAACCTGGAGAAGTGGACTCCGTCGAGGAGAGGACATTAAAACCGGGATGCAATTCATTAAGCAGTCATCTCCATGTAGAGGGTTTCCCGATGGCGTTGGCTAAGAAAACATTTACTGGCATTTGTCCTCATCCAAAATTGGATGCAGAGGCCTTCTCGCGGCGTACCGTGATCCCTTCCTTTCCATCATCACCCCACAAAACTTTGTTCCTCCCGGCGTTTTTCTCTCTTTCGTTCGTTTTTGGTTTTCCCGCCTCCTTCGTCGGTGTAGACGACCTCATATGCCTGCAAGTCGGTATGGACAAGTGAAACAAGATAATCAGAACCTCATGTTATGACTGAACAAAACTACAAGAAAGACCGAATTTTATTCTCAAGTTTATTGTAAAATTTTAATATTCTAATCCCTAGCTTATCCGGCTGAAAAAAAATAATCAGTGGAATAGGAGAGTCCCAAGCAATAGATTCGAGGGTCTGCGAGCAGGCGCGGCTGCTTAAAGGATGTGTGGAAAGCGCCTGCTATGCAGTGTAAAACTTGCACGTTTAACGGTACGAGAGCATCTCAGACGTCCTCCGGCTGGCTAAGCTCCGTCCTGGTGCGGAAAGTCACAGCTGACAGTCTGAATTTGCCATTTTATTGGGAGACCAGTGCCGGTAGGCTACGGTACGATAGGCGTTTCATGCCAACGTACTATTGTTCCGTTGACTTCATACCTTTTCTGAAGCAAGATTTTCCTCACCTTTTGCTGCCGGTTGACGTCTAGGCGATAGGAAATATATATACACATAAGGTAGTCTCGACAAGCCTTTCGCGATCAGTGTGATCATCACCTCTATTGGAAATCGCAAGGGAGGGAAGGTGCCAGGCGAGAACGACCTGCTTCTTTGCTGTGTCCGTGTTTCACGGCAGAGTTGACCACCCTGAAGCAGAAGTTCTCTTAGTTGATCCCCGACGAAAAGTGGGCGCTGTAGCTGCAATTGGTTCGCTAGTGCGTGCTGTTTGCCACACCTCCGCAGGAGCTGAGGTAGCTCACGTAGTCTTGGTACAGTGCCACGCCCTTCATGACAGGAGTTGGCATCGCTGATGCTGCATTCGGAAGCAAAGCACGTTTCCTTCATTTGACACATGAAACTGCGATTGCCAACAAGATCGATGCGAAGAAAAGGAAACATTACTGAATTTCCTGTTAGGCGGTGTTGCACTCCCTTTCTCTAAGGATAGTTTCTCGGTGACTCCAGGAATCCCGGCTGGAGACTCAAGAGTTATTTGCAAACGCCTTTTTGCGCTCGCCGCACTACCTCCAGCTTCGTTCATTGCAGTAAGAATAACTATTTGTAGTAATGTACGTGAATTTTGGTTCCGAAGTACATAGTGGTGTTGGTTAGGTTGGTAGTTGTGAGTGTGAGTTTGTGAATTATTCGTTAAAATCGAGTAGTATTCATGGAATGATCGTCAATGGGGTTGGGGAGGAATAGAGTGATATGTATTTTGTTTTGCATAATAGGTGTTTTCTGTTTCTAGGATATGTAATGGTTGTTTCTTTTTTGATTATGGTGTATAAATAGAAATATGTGACCCTTTTGTCTTTGAGGTGTTCTGGTGGTGTGGTGCACAAGCAGAGAAGATAGAAATGGTGAAGACGCCATCCACTTGGCAGCAATCTTCTTGATCACCTTCTCGAGATGGCCACAATTGTGAGAGATACGTAAACAACTAGGTTTAATATGAAGGATGCTAAGATCTTCTCCCAAGTAATGTGTGACTACTTTTACTGTCACCTCTCGCCCCCCGGTGAAACTTATTTCTCCATTTTGCATTCTTTGTTGATTTCTTGTTTTCGGGTTTTTTCTTCCCTATTGCTCTAGAAATGAGGCTCATTCCTCTACGCGACGGTCATGGCTACTTGCGTGCACATAATGATGCAACCAACTGCTTCGCCACATCTGAGCACTGAACATTACTGAATAATATATGTTGCCCCTGCAAAACCGTGTTTAACACTTCCAGACGAAGCTAACGTCTTTGCTGATGGCCCTGCTCTGAATTCTGACCATTTCGTTCTTGTCCCTTCCAAAGCAAAGAGTGCGGACTCGAGAGATGCTCCTGCTGCGTACTCCATACAAACCGCTTTCTGGCTCGCGAGAGCTGTCTCTATATAAGATCACTTGCCCTGTAGCGGTGCTGATGAGGCAGAGCAATGCCACGACGCTCATGCGGGGTATTGGGTGCGGTTTCACGGAAAACTGAGGCTTTTTCATGCCAGTGAGTAGTTCTCCCACAAGGCAGGAGTGCGTTGAAGACTATCCGATTTCACCTGCACGAGGAACCATCGCACGAAAGCAGCCACTCTTCTCGACACGAAGGCGACCGATGCGTACTCAGCCGAGGTGCCAGCCTGAATACAGCGGTGGTATGGATCATAGTTACCTTAATAGCGGTTGCTTTCTCGCTACAAGAACTGGCAAAGGATATGGAAGAGCTTAATATTCTGCCGACTCATCATTCTACTTAATACTTCCGGAACGACTTCCCTCTTTGCTGCCTGTTCTCCTGTCCCACCAGCATCCAGCACTGCTTGCTCGTCGTCGCCTTCTCTACTTTTCCAGGAACAGCGAGAAGAGAGCTCATCGTTGACCAACGAGTGTTGAAGGAGCTGCAGCAGCCCTGCAGCTCGGTCGCGACCTCTGCAAGCGCTCTGCTGCGAACGTACTTCTCGTTCTTTGCCCAAGCGTCCGTTATCTCATTCGTACATGTTCGCACACGATTTTTCACGGTGCTTCCATGTCTTCTCAATATCGATGTATTGCTGGTAGCACTCTTCACAGTTCACGACATACTCTTTGTTCCAATTGTAAATCTCCAAAAACTTATTCAAGTCGAAAATTTCGAGCATCGCATTTTCTTGTGTCCTCCCTTCGTGTCGGGAGCCTTCTCTCCGAACTTTTGTTCCCTTTGCCTGGGACCCATGTCTCCAAATGATCCGAATTGTCAATAAACGTTTAAGGGCAACCGGGTAGGAAAGCATTGCATTTAGAAGTAGAATGTAAAGAAGGGAATCCCCTTTGTAGGCAGACGCTTCAGACGTTACATTCCGACAGCCATCATCATCTATTTAGGATCTCCTATTTCTTCTTCATAAGGATCCTATGTTTTACGACATCGTCTCCTACACAAACACCATAGAGTTTGCGTCTTTCCGAGTGATCTTGTTGCACGTGTCAGTGCAATCCACTTCTACATAGTCTTCGGATGTTCTTTTATTGCTTCTGTTGTTGTCTTGTGTTTTATGTGGCCAGGTTGCCAGGATATGAGCCACTTCTCTGCTTTCTCCAGACATTCCTATTCGGAGCAGATAGTGGGCAGACTCTCAGACAGATATCTCCACTGTGTTTAGCATTTTAACGATTGCTGGTCCCTCCTTGGCAACGCTTGAGTGAAAAAAACAGTGGGACAAAAGGGTAAAAAACAGGCTTTGCGAGTTCCTTTATTTTTTATGATCTTCCCTTTAAGAAACGCACGGTTCTTGCACAGGCCTCTTGCCGTGCAGGCAGGGGTGGCTTTTACGTGTAGATGAAGGAAGGAAAAACAAGAGCGAAGACGATTTGCTTTCTTGAAAAACGAAGAAAGCGAAGGTAATAGCAGTCCATGGCAAGCCAGAAAGAATGTAAGACTACAAGTTCTGCGTTGAGGACCCACCAGCCGTCTCCACACTTTGAAAAGCGCAGTTCTCGTTCAAACCTCTGTTTGTTTGCTGCGGCTGTTTTTTCATCTCGAAAGCAGCCTCGAAAAAAGAAGAAGCATTCGCGGAAAGGAATATTCCTTCAAATTCTACCCACTTGTACACCTCCCTTTCCGTCCTCCTTAGCTGGTTGGATGCGTTAAGGCAAAAGGAGCAGTCTCAGCAGCAAAACGCATCCTCAGGAGCCTTCCCAGAATCTGCAGGTACCTCTATATCACCGTTGATCGACCTTTTCGGACTGGTTGCTGGCAGGAGAAGTGGACCTGGCGAACGCAGAAGCCGGATGCAATCACCTGACAGTCGATGCGATCCAGGAAACGACGAGATCGACAAGACTTGCGAGTGGGCTGCAACTGATGGTTTCGTCGGCTGACCGCTCACGCACTTACAAAGAGATGTCTCTATAGTCCGCGACATCCGCACCTCAGTCCACCAGTGGAGGACAAGAACGAGAACGAGAGAAGAAGAGGGAAGGACTCCCTGTCTCTTCATCCACCCATTCATTTTGGTCTGAACGCCTTCGAAATAGGGAACCAGTGGACGTAGATGAGACAGCTTCAGCATCTTGTCGCCTGGACCAGGAAAAGTAACGTTGGCAGGTTTCTTGGAGCTTGTTGTCCTAAGCCTGGAGACACTGATCTTGGGTCCTTGACCTCAAAGCTGCGCATCCAATCTGCATCTTCTTGCTAAGGTCTATGGGATGGACTGCTGTATCGCGACGTGTGGCTGGATCGTCTCAAATTGGGCAGCTCGATATCTACTCGGAGGATATTGACATTCCCAAGCTTTTGTAGTGCGGGATGTCTTCCTGAAAAAGAATGAGACCCTCGTATAGCTTGTAACGCTGTAACGTCGCTTTCTGAATCCCCTGGTGCTTCCTGCACGGAATCTTTAAGTAATATGGGAACTGTGGCGAACGCCTCGATGTCTTTCCCTGGGATCCAGCTCAACCTGCATTTTAGGTATTCGTCCAACTTCTTTCTCTGGAAACCACTAAAACAGAATTCTGAAACCAAAAAGCAACGGAAAAAGCACTGTTTCTTCATTGGGAGCGTACGATTCTCCTTTATGGCAGGAAGCTTTCATAGTTTTGACGTCTCATGTCCACCTACCATCTGATGTCTAAAGAGAAGCTTCTGCACTTTGCGTCTGCTTAGAGGCGTTCCTCAACTGGATGTCCCATTTGTCTCAACAGCCTCTTTCTTCGTTTCGATGTGCAGAATTCTATGAATTCTCATTCTCCATTTTTCCTCTTTGTCCAATTTCTGCTCCACCCTCTAGTCCTCCTTGTACGACAGCAAACCTTTTACTCCCTCTCTTCCTTTTAGTACGCTTCTTTTCCTTTTCCATACACCGTCCATCTCTTTCACTCTGCCAGATCTCCCCCATTTTTATTCTCCTCTACATCCTTCTCCTTCATCTTTTACCCTTCCTCTGCATTGCTGCCTTATCTAGTGATCGACAACTGCAACTGCTTCTGACGTAATGGTTTTACCGGGAAGAGGAGGGTTACAACAAACAGCAACCGTTATCTTTTGGATATTGCTGCACTTATCAATGCCCTGATTACCGGATTCTAGAATCCATGCAGGTGTATCCAACGTAAGAGCGTGTGCGAGCAACTTTACATATTTTCCTTTTCTGCCTTGTCGTTCACAGTGATTCTATCTTTTCGTGTGTTGACGTTCGCAAGAGAATTCTCTTGCATGCTGATTTACCGGAGTGCCATGATAATGGTTGAGCACTCATCGAATGCACGTTCATCTTCCATGATGCTCGCAACATGTGCCTCCCTAAATATAATTCCATCTATTTTTCCGCTTTTGTGGCAACAGGAGAATTCGCACCATCTGTTTCCCATGATCTTTCTGATATCTCGGTTTGCAAGCAGAAACTCTGGTTCCAGCTGTCTGTGGCACTGCCCGTTGATTTCGTATGCATCCACGAGAAGCGCACAAACTTCGTTCTCGAGAATCCACCTGATGTACATTCCGATTTGTGCTTCCAAGCGCGCGCTTGTCCGCGCGGCGAAAACGTTGCGAAGTGTGAAAAACAAATGCAAGTTGACGGGTCACTTCGGAGAGGCGTGCGCTACTGAATTCAAAATTTGCGAATGTATCACGAAGGCAAGCAGCCCTCTTTCTTCATTGCGTGCGCGCACCTTTTTTTTTCTCAGGATGCACGCTGCTCTGCGCGCTCGTACGCAACTCGTAATCTTCACTTTTACAGACATCCACAAGCCCGCATACCTCGGATCTTTTGGATCTTATTCGGTGTAAGTTTGGGTAGAGTTCTCGGTGTTCCTTTCCTCTTTGCGTCTCCATTACCGTCATTTTACTTACTTCTACAGCCTCAGCATCCCTTCTCCGTCGTCCCACCCTCGCTCCACAGCGGATTAACTCATTCATGATTTTCCCCTTCCTTATGTCATGTGCATACCTTATTCCTTCCTTCCCTCACCCGACTATCGTTATCGTTCCAAACACTTTCCTTTTTTTTGTGTTCACCTTTTCATTCCTTCTTCGTTTTCCTAATGGCTTTCTTCCTTCTTCTTTTTTCCATTCCAATGTGCTGCTATACCCAAACCATTCTCAGTCTCCATTTTGCCTATTCCTCCGTCGCCCTTCCCATTAACCCTTAATCATCCCGGTGTTGCGTCTTTCTGCTATTTTTCTACTCCGAATTCCGCTTCCCGCTCTCTTTCATCTTCACTCGCTGCACGCGTTTCCAACACGGTGCGTTTTCATTCTTCGGTTCTCCTTCCCTCCGCTTCCCGTCCTCATGATGAGACTGCTCTTGTCTGCGAATGGATTTCGGATGAGGAAGATGCATAGGAACGTGTGCATATTCCCATGAACAATGAACCCGCGCACTGCATTTTCTTTTCTTTGAAAAGACGTCCGCATAAATCTCCGGCACTGTCCGCGATCAAGGGGAACGCGCATTTCTACGACAACAGCATACTGGAAGGTCAATTTCCGTCTCACCAGAAGAGGTCAAGAAGAGCAGCCGCCGACAGGCTGCAGGCACTTGACTGTGTATCCTAATTGGGATTACGTCGCATATCCTACTCTTTACCGTTTCTGGATTTACCATTGTGGCTCTTCAATTGACACGCAAACGCCCGTAATGCTGATACCTATCGATGGAAGCACCCTGAAGCCTCGAATTTTCTTTGCACATGTCCTTTCGAGTTCGGAGGTGATTGATTCGCTACCGTTGAAGGATTTCATGTGCTTCGGAGCAAACCAAAGTTCCTCCTGGAACGACGTCTTCATTTTGACGGGAAACACGAACGTGCAGATCCCGTGAAAAACGGATTCCATGTGTTCCCCCTCTTTGGTGTGCCAATGCATCTTTGCGCATCCGTCTGTGTGTTCATTTCTTTGCGACTCCCAAATTGAAATTTTCCATGACTTCGAATGCTTCTTCTCGGAAGACTTTATTTCGTTGTTGTCATCACAAACCATCCAATTGGGAATCCCACCTTCAGGACATCCCATGATTCCGCCCATCGCGTCGGAACACTTTATAGGACTCTTCACGACTAGCATGCTGCGAAACACCGATACGCGAATTCAGGAATCATTCACGAGCCACATGGATGATTTTCTTTGCTAGCATTGGAATCTTGTATTCCTATGTGCTAACACTTACGAGGGTGGATTCTGTTTACAGTACTTCTTGCGTGAGAATCACGGATACGTTTGCAAGTGAGCAAATGCAGCAAAAAGCGCACATTCGTCTTCAGAATGCATACAGACCTACTTGTACGGGTTTCTTAAGAGATCATTCGAGAAATGCATTTCCAGGTGCACATTTCTGAGTAATGTTTCAGCAGAATCTGAATCGTGTATTCCATGTTCGCTTTTGGGAAAGTGTTGATACGTACTGATGAGGGATTGATGCAGCGCCTCATGAAGTTTTCTCGGGCAGTACCTCTTTGTTATCAAGAATCACAGCTTCTTAAATGAAGCATCATCCGAAGCGTATACTCAATTAAGCACTGCTGTGAAAACACCATATTATTCAATTTTTTCCCTCTGGTGTAATCATGCAAGCACGACGAATTCCTGGATGCCGCAATTACAAAGCTCGTTGTTTGCGGTGTCCCCTTTTTAATGCATGTTCGATGGGGCTCGTTGTTTCTTGTAACAAGTACACTGTATAAAGTAGACTCAGGAGATGCTTAGAAGTGGACTGTGTGAACGGAAGCACTCGGATAGGAGAGAAAGTGTTGGCGTTCGAATCGCACACTTTTGTACGTCTCAGTCGCAGACTTGCTGCGACATAAGCATACCATTCTGAGGCAGCCAACCTTCTAGCTTTTCGTTGAGAAGCAGACGATGACCAGGAGAGAAAGGTTCGTATGCTGCACTGAGTTTTATGTTCTCTTTTGAAATGAAATGCAGTCCATCCTCTATGAGATCGCGTTTAAATCTTCTGCTGTTCACCCTCTGTTCACCCGATGACTGGAACGAATTTTGTTTTTGATGTACATAAATCTTTCCATGTACTTCGCAACTGTTCAATGTAACTCGAGAAAACAGCTGAATGGATAACCTGGTGATATACGCACCACTTAGTATTGATCTGAATGAGTCATCCAGAAAGGAGAGCCGAGTAGGCGCCAGAGAGCTGCGATCATCGCCCCATGCGCCCAGCCGCTGCCACTGAAGACGCCACTCGTCCCGCTTCGTGCATTTTCTTTCTACCTTAAAGGGGGCAGGCTACTTCCCACTTTGGTAGTTGAGTATCACCGCGTGAGATTAGGGAGCGCAGCTATGCAACACGTGGTGTAAACGAGTTCCGCAGCTGCTTGCGTGGGCTGCTCATCCTATCTCCTGTGGCGGGTGTCGACAATGCCTCTTTTTCCGGAGCCAGGCGTACTCCGACCCGCTACAGCCATAAATCTTTTCGCACACTCAAACAGCTTCGTGGATCCTGGCAGTGCAGTTGGCCAAAATTAGGGAGATTCAGCTGTTCTCTTGAATCAAAGAAACCATTTGCTGCAGCTGATGGCCGCAAAACCTCAGGATAATCTCCTTCGTACGGGAATCGGCGAAAATACTTTGCATGAGGGCGCTCTTCCAGAGAGACACTTCTTACTGTGCTCACCAAGGCGTGGTCCATTACTTCACCACAAGGGCAAGCTCTCTAAACTCTAGCTGAAGCTCCAATCTCTCCAGCGTAAGTATGCTGTGTCCACCATTACAGCGCGCAACACACAATTCTACAATTGGAACACGGAACCTCTATGTGCACCCAGTAGAAATACCGTGAAGTCGTTAGATCGCTTTTTCATACCGACTTCGCACTGAGCAGAGAAAATTGTCAGCGTTAACGACTGAGATGTAAAGCAGTGGGTGCTCAAGCTGTCCTGGTCGTTTTTTTTTGCCAACAGTGAAAGGCTGGCTGATGCCTGAGTCAAGTGCTTGGCCCGTCTCCCGATCCTTAGCGCCAATCTGTGTGAGCGAATTGTGCTGCAAAGAGTTTCGCAAATTCTGCAGAGAGCTCGTGCGCAAGGGAGGGAGTTTCCCTCGCCACCCTCCAATGGCCGCTGCATTCGTTTGATCGGGAAGAATGGCGCAAGCCGGCTAGGAGCCTCCTCCGCCGTCAGCGTCTGCATGGCTCACTCGAGCGTCTCTGTAGCTCATTCCTGATCGGGAGGCGCACTTGCTCATAATTCTGCCTTATCACGCGATCTGCGTGCTGCGTCGGAAAACACCATTGGGCATCAGAGTTTTGGCAGGCCTGCTGCACCGTCTGCCAGACTTGTGGTCTCGCCGGAGTCGTGTAATATCAGGATGCCCACCAGAATCGCGGTCTTGCAAAAAGATTATCTGACGCGCTTTTTTTCCACGAAAACGGTGAGGGATGCGAAGGATACCACCGGCACGGAATCAGTGTGGTAGATCTCAATCCGTTACCGTGTCGATGGAACAGCCCGTCTGGATGGTTCGGAGTTCCTCTTACCTTTCCGATGGCTGATCAGGACTCCGGACATGCTGCGTGTCTTCTTTTCTGCAGTAGCCTTATCAAACTCCATGCTGTTGTGATCTCACAAGGGTAGGCCTTCTTTGTTCTGGTCATCTCATTCCTGAACAGAGGTAAGCACCATGGCATGATTGGTCAAAGGAGTCGGACCTTTGACGCTTCTCTGTCCACGGATTAGTGATGTACACCTCCGCTCATATTTTATTGACTTGTAGGCGCAGACTTGGAAAGCGCTTTTCTAAATGCAGAAAAATCAGAAGGGATTTTCCCTGCCGTGTGGTGTCATCCCAGAGTGCGTTGGTTGCAATGAAGGATCACCTCAACTTCTCCAAAAATTGAACCTTGTTCCGATAGTATTCACAGTAGAAAAGAGCGTATTCGCTGGTTACGATGAGGTTCATTGTGTCAGGTCACTTGATCGCCGCCGACTCAAGCGACTGTCCTCGTCGAAGAGAACAAGTGGCATTACCTAACTTAGGTGAAGATTGGAAAGAGACATGCGACTCCAAATATGTATACGAAACCGCACTTCGCCCCAAAGGATTTCTCGTGAGGACTGTTCGACCACGAAAGTGATCTGCATGAAGAAAGATTGCACCTGCTGCAGGAGCACGAGGTGAGACTTCCGGAAATACTCCGCAAGCTTGCATCACTTCGTGCTCTTCCACACAGGTCTCTGATGCTCCACGCATTCTCGAGGGCTGTGTTAACAGTGATTTTTCACCCGGGTGCGCCAGGTATGGATTTTTTTCCTTCTTTACAAAGGAAGCGCAAGCGACGTGCCAAGGCGCAGACCAGAGAAATTCACCTCGGCGGCATAAGGATAAGGGGCAAGAAAATAAAACAAAAGCAACAAAAATGTAAATAAGAACACCTCTGGATAGATTGTAAAGGGATGGTCACCGGTGGACACAGAGACGATCTTCTCATTGTGCCTGCGAAGAAGACTTCGTCTTTCACGTCATTCTTCCTGTAGTGGTAGGTTGCACAGCCGCTGTAGGAACAGTAACCAGGGTCTCATTTTCGGAGGATGCAAGGCTGTGGCTGAACACGAATCCTTGTGCGTTCCGTCAGATACTCTTACCCTTCCCAACTCTTCCTCACTGAAAACCACTTTCCCCCTAGGAGCTTCGAGGTGCCCTCCCCGGTCCGGTCCAAGCGATTTTGTCGCGCTGAAGTATTTCATTTCGGAGTCGCGAGAGGCTACTTGATGCTCCAGAGCCCGTAAGGGCCTTTTCGATGTAATGTTTCTCCCTTCGGCAGAGCCAGCTCAAAGAAGGTCGCGTGCAAGGAGAAATATATCAGTAGTGTCGTTGTTTGTTTTCCTGCCTAGCCATTGTGTTGACCGTTTCTGCTCTCATTGCACGCAGTTCACTTTATTCCTTTGTCACCTTTGCAGCACCATTTCCTTCGTATGCAATGCTCTTTCTGGAAGGCTTCTGTATTTCAGAATTTGCTGCGTCACTTTCTTCAAGCAGTTCGCATCCCGAAGTGTGTTTGGCTCCTAGGTAAGCCCGGAAGCCTCCGTTGCATATTCGATTCTTTGGTCGATGTGAGGGCGAGTCTCTTTTTTGTGCCCGCGTTCTTTTTGCGGAAAGTTGTGGCTGTACGTGTGCACCCTTTTTTCTTGCAAGAGTTTGCCTGCAAATGTTAGATTATCACAGACTCACCGCAGCGAGTACGCCTGATGTTCGTTTCCCGTGACCCTGGAGAATGTACAACATTAGGCCTGATTACCTACCACGTCTCTCCGATTCCGTCATTGCTGCCTACTTCTTTTAAGATGAACGTCCTAATTGCTATACGCGTACGTGTTCCTTCCAGCCCACTAAATGTGGTGAAAGGCTGGTACAGCACCTGTTTTCCGCAAAACAGCATGAACAGCAGCACACTTCGATAGTCCGCAACCTTGCGCACATAGGCAGCAAACCCCATTCGGATGGATCCACACGGATTCGCCCTTAAGGATAGGATAGCTAACATCTCTCCTTTCCACACACATTGGCTTCTTCAGTACGCGGTGGACCAACACTACATTTGCACTGCATAGCTCTTCCCAGCTGCCTATTGCAGGCGTTACCAGCATTCGTCAAGCGCACACGGAAACGTTGAATTTTCTGAAGGAACAAAATAAGAAAGGATTTAGAAATCATATCTACTTGTATTTATGGGCAACTGCTGCACCCATGGACAAAAAACTTCTTATCAGCGAGCTTATGTTTTTATCCCTGCTCGGCGTAGCAACCTCTGCTCCTGGAGACGTCTCCGATACGATTTTTGCCACAGGGAATCCGTCAGGCCCAACTGTTGAAATTTGCATTAGTGTCTATTCACGTTCAAGGGTCATCCGTAATGTGAAACCTCTCCCCGACATCGAGGTCACT
Organism: Raillietiella orientalis; assembly: GCA_036172245.1. Classification (NCBI taxonomy): domain Eukaryota; kingdom Metazoa; phylum Arthropoda; class Ichthyostraca; order Raillietiellida; family Raillietiellidae; genus Raillietiella; species Raillietiella orientalis. The sequence goes on along the minus strand of JAYWIR010000127.1, from coordinate 62,699 downwards.
CTTGGAATTAAAAGCCGTCGCTCATCCTGTGGTATCGGCCACAGGGAGGGCGAGAAACACGCTGGAGGCTCAGGCACAACCTGGTGAAAAGGCGCTCCTTAGAGGGCACGACCCAACATTCCCAACCACCACAGCGGATCCCATTGCCCGAGAATGTGGAGTTGCAGCGTTCGCCAGCTCGCTCGCTCCTCGGCCCTGAGCTGCTTCCGCACCTCCCATCATTCGGAAGAACCACTACCCCACCGGCTGAACGTCTTCCTCTTAGCGCAGGCCGGGCTGTGATAAGCTTTTGCCTAAGTAATGGAAGAAAAAACAAACAAACTCGAGAGGTTGCTGGTCATCGAGAAGAATCATCAATCCATCGACGGAAGTCCCGACGGAGAAGCTGTTTATCACTTCGGTCTGTGCAACACTTGGTCTGCTCCTGTTGAAAGGAGAAGACCTGGCTCAGCAAGAGCTAGAAGTACGAAGGACTCCTTTGAACGTAAGGCCTCACAGTAGATTGACTTGCTTGTTACACTGTATGCTTTGAAGAACATTTCGATGTCTTTGAAGAAACTGCATGTGGGCACAAAGGAAGCGAATCCCAATACGGGGTGATTAGATTCTTTCCTCGGAATCTCATTCAGCAAAGCAAATCTGCTAAAGTAATTCCGAAACAGTAGAATCTTTAAAATCTATGTGATGCACCACAAAATACGCATATCTGGCAAACATATGTGCTCTCTACGTAAGGGAGAAATCCCCTCGTTCGCTGCTCACCTTCTATTCGGGGGTGCTGTGAATGAGGTGCTGCTTTCACGGAACAGTGCTGTGCCTAGACCACGCTAAGATAAATGTTCACCAACTGCGCAGCAAAATGCAGCTGTGGACCTGGAACATTTGCGACAATTCTCTCCAGCAAAGAACAAACACATCTTAGAAAATGTGATTGACATCTGTCAAGATGACGCCGGTTTTCTTTTTCAGCACTTGCGACCAGGCTTATGCATTTCAAAATAATTGCATATGAGATGACCTAGTCGTGTAGCCAGAAACACTTGTACATCGGCGGAATCTTTATTTATTTTCTGGGAGGAGCTCTCACCTCTCAGTTCACCTTTCCAGTGTACGTGGCGTCTTGCTGCTTCATCGGAGTCTTCAGTAGGCATCTGACGGCAGTGCACAAGAAATCAAACGAAATGTTTCTTCCGAGGATGCACATGGTGAGAGTCTTTCGTATTCCTTACTCTTCAGTCGGGCGGACGGGAAAAACCCTCCTGGCCACTCTTCAGAGCAACAAGCGCATGAAAGCGCAGCTTCGGCTGATCGACTGGTTGTCCTCCTCCTTCCCTGCTTCACGACACAATGAGGGAAAATCTTTGCTCCTCGGCCTGCAACTTGGGATGCTTGCGCAGTCGGAGGCTCTTACTTTCAGGGTTGCCAAGCGCGATTCGCGACAGGTGACAGCTCGCTCCTTATTTTTGGATTGGTTTTTCTAACCGTTTCTCGAACCGCGGCACGCGCGTTGCACCTACTCAGAAAAAGCATCGTGAGATGCGAGCTGACCTCATCTTTGTTCCTCCCTTGCATCACCATGAGCTAGAAGTGTGTTTAAGGGCGTTTCTTGTTGAACTCTGTGCCTAATGCGGAAGGTGCGCTTGCGGGACCAATGCTGAAGAAGCCATCACGTCATCAAGCCATCACGAGCAGCAGACTCATAGCAAAGCAACTTGATGCTCGGGACGCCTTACCGGTGAAACGCAAAACATCGGAAGTCTTCTGTTAGGAAGGTGCATCCCGGGATGGGGTCGTAGAAAACTCGGAAGTGCAGGGACGAAAAAGTGGATGTCTTAGCTAAAATCCTTGCGTTGCTGAGGTGCAACCGCTGGTCTACAATGCGAATGAAGGTTCTTCGTCTCCGTAGAAGACTCCCATGCGCGTAGGGATTCGAAGTGGGTGCATGGCAATTGGGTTCTTCTGATATCCCGAATCGTAAATCCTTCCATGGTTCATGCAACATGTTGGAAGACTATGCAAAGAGATAAATGATGCGTTTCAGCTGCTTCTGCAGGCCGTAGTTCTTTTCTTGGCAATCAGCATGTCTGCCGCAAACAGTCTAAAAGCCAACGAGAACTGGGATCACTTGAAATTTCGGAAGTTCACTGGAAACTGTGCAATGAGAATCCACGAAACACGAAATAAGTCTATGGATGCTTGCACGCTACGTTGGGGACCTAATGTATGGAGGACATACCGTAACGAACAATGCTCGATCGATTTCACGGTAAGATGACAATACGCTCTGAGAAATGCCATATCGGATTTCTCAGACTGACGACGGATTCCCGCAGTATGTTGAAGTCTCCTTAATGGGAACTCCCTGTTACACTTCTTGCATATTGTCACCTGAAAATGGGTAAGAGACCTCTCCATTTCAGCATCGAAACATGGACTTTGCTTTACCTTATTTGCATTGATATTTCCTCACAAATACGAGATGCAATCCGAATGGGAACTTCTGTCCTGCGTCTGCATGCGATTTTCATCACAGGATGAATGCGCAACTCAAAGCTTTCCATGTTCCGCATTTTGAAAGCCATTAAAGAATGTTGATGATCAACGATGCTGTCTTTTCGTGATTTTTATATCACCTTTGATAAACTCGCAAGGCAATGGAGCCTCGCAACGATTATCAACCTGATTGCGTGACACGGGGTGGCAAACTGCATATTACAATTTTTCTCGATTTCAACATAGTTTCATAAATCCAAATGCCAAAGCCCAAATCCAAACTTCTCATGAGAATCATCCATTGCGTTTACAGAATTCATGGAATGAAAGCACCCAAACTACCATTCAGAGAGAGCCTTCTCTTTCAAAGAGCATGTTTTTTATTATAACCCTAACTTTATTTATTTCAGTTCCGACATGGAGTTGGACGATCACATGTCAATATTAACTCCTTTCAGTGTAACGTGCAATTTCAATAAACACTCCTCATGCTGGCTGGAATTCACGCCAGGTGCTTCCTTTCGTGTCGACCTCGTATAATACGCTCCCGAAGAATACCATGCAAGCAACTGATAATAAGAGAAAGACTTATCATTTTTTTCTTTGTAGTGAAGAAATAAACAGTTTTGCGTTCTCATTTATTCTCATTTCCTAAAATAGAGGAACCATCAAAGACGCCCATCCATCCGCAGAGCTTTCAAACGTAAGACCACCAGGTCCGTGTCTTTCGTTTCTTGTCCTCACGAACTGCAGTGCACACCATGCAGCCAGGTCGCAAGCGCGGTGCGTGCGAGTCAAATGTCATCTGATCATCTGACCTGTTCATGCACAGAAATCAGTACTGTTACTGAATGCTATGCAGATGGATTTAACTGATAGCTCCCTAGAAGGATATTACTCGGCAGAAGCACAGCGCATTGCTCGATGAATGGTGAGCGAACTCGAGGCTTCGCCGTTGTAAAGCACACGCGGCGATGGGTGAGTTTCCAGAATCTGCAACCTGTGGCAAGCAACCCAATAACGAAGAATGAATGAATGGAAGGGAGAGAAACCGACAAGCTAGAATAACATCCGCAATGCAGAAGCACTGAAGTCTCTCCACTGCTGCCGAGAATCTCCGAAATTAAGTTAACTGATACGAGAAACGCTAATGTTGCAACTTGTGTCTCAGAAGTGTACTCTCAGACTTGTACTCTCAGAACTGTGGGTGAATATAAACTTCAGGATGCATTTCAAGTAATCTCATGTGTTCGGAGCCAGGTTTGAAGACAACACTCGGGAAATGACGACGGCTGAGCCAGGCTTCTGCAGCAGGCACCTCAGTTCTTGCAATGATATGCTCCAGATGCGAGTTTTTACTTGAAACTTGCAAGCTTTTCTACAGATCATGCAGCTAAGACATTGCAAGCATGTCTGCTCGAGTTTCCATACTTCCTACAGATGATGCAACGTAGGCGTTTTCACGATGAATTGAAAGAATTCTCGAAACGAATGTGCTTCTGGAGGAAGTAGTTTGGAAAAATTTTTGATGGATCATGACGGCATAAACCCACTCCTTCTCACCAAGTTATTGCCATCTCGGGATTCAAGGGGCGATGGCAAGTTTTCGTGCGCCTTGCGTACACCACTCAGGTGAGCAGAGGCAATCTGTTAGAGGTTCTTCTTTCCGATGACTTCTCTGAAGTATCTCCCAATGTCTTCATTGCTCTGTTTTTGACCCTCTTGTGTCCAGTCACCTGCACCATAGACATTCTCGGCAGCTACTCTCCTCTCCGAACCTTCCTGATTCACCATCCCATTGCGACCTTCCATACAACTATCTCCATTTATCACATTTCTTGAATCTGGCTAATCCAATGCACGCAACGTGGAAACGAAACACATCATTTCCTCTCCCTTCACTCATAGAAGCACAAATCTCAAAATTCAACCCACATGGTTTCATCATCACCACCACGGTAAAAATTCTCGCCTTGGCATTCTAAAATGGTCCCATCATCCTCATACCCTAATTTCCACTTGTTGCCATGGAAGTAACTGTAGGACTTATTTAAGCTTACAGCTTTCCTACCCAAACCTCTTCATGTACAAAAATGCGTTTGATATCAATACACCAACTGTTTATTTTTCATCCTCGCAACCAATACCAGGCCACCGATAACTTTAATTACTTTCTGATAACCTCCGAAAACCCATTCACTTATCTTCACAGAGACATGAACACACTCCTCTGCAAAGTCAAAATTTTGGGTAGATTAATCCAGGAGAACAGGTGTCTGAATTTCTGGGTATCCTTGCGAAAATAAAAAATGCATTTCAACTTGAAATGTTCGAATCCATTCTGTAAAGAAAACTTTTATTTTTTCTTTCTTTTGAACATTCTTCAATGCCAACTTCAGGGCAAAGTAAGAATTCCTTATTTCCTAGGGGAGATTTCGACGGTGGCGGAGCGGCGTTCTTTGGGCACACCACTTTGGTATGACCCTTCTCGCCACAAGTTGGGCATAGTGCGTCCAGGCATCTCTTTTTGAGATGCCCGAACGACTTACAAATTCCGCAAAACTTTGGTTTACCCACTCACCTGACGTCGACGAACTCGCCTCCGATATGGAGTTTGTGGGAAAGTTGGAAACCATTGCGCGAAATCACGCGTTTAGCGACACGCCCACTGAAAACGGCCCTGACCCCGAAACGGTTGGGCTTACGCCTCGACACATGAATCACGGCACATTTTTAAATATCGCTTCTCTGACGAGGGCAAGAAAGCAGTGGAAAGAGGTGGAAGAGCCACGCCCGTAACCCTTGCTGTCGCAGTCGATCTGCGTAAAGCGTTCGTCTGCGACACTTGGTCACTTTAGCTTCTACATCGAGCTGGTGCTAAGGGCATACAGGCAGACTCTGGCAAATCTGGCGAGCTCGTGTGCCGGCACAACTGCCGTGTCGGCCTGCGCCAATGACCTTCTGCTCCTGCTCCCCGGGTCCACCTCGGCGTCGGCTCTCGAAGATTGATTTGAGTTGCTGCGGCGCGGGACGGGCCTCGAGTTGAACAGGGAAAAATTTATGATTGTTCCGACATCTTCGACTACGGCTCAAGCCGAGCGGTCGGAATGGTTCCGCTTGGGGATCCCTATGGGCAGGTGCTTCAAGTACCTTGGCGTTTTGTTGGGCGTCTTCTATCAAGAAGAAGCCTGCTCCGACCGTCTCCAAAAGATGGTGTTGGCGATCGGCCCGTTCTGTAACTGCAAGTTTTAATTGCAGGAGCGGGCTGCAGTGCTGAACGCGTTCGCGGCCCCCCTTCTTTGCCCCTTACTTTCTGTTTGCCCCGCCCCTCCCATCATACAGAGACGGGCCAGAGCCCTCTTGAGGACTGCTCTTTAAGGCACTGCGATTTCGCGAGTCCGAATGAAAGACTTGTGCGCTCCACGCAGGGACGGTGGTCTGGGCCTCCTGACGATGGAGCGCATGGAAAAACAAATCAACCTTCGGAAGCAAGCACTTCCAAGTAGCTTATGGATGACGCCTACGTGCGAACCGGCATGGCCTCTCGCCAGATAAGGGACCGCCATCGGAGGATTGTCCTCCATCCTCGTGGCCTACCAGCGCAACGTCAGCAAAAACTGTGGCTTCCATCCGCGCCAGATGATCGTCCTGATGAGGGAGAACATTTGGATCTCATTCCTCCCCGAGAACTGCACTACCTGGCTTTAGGAGTCAGTGTCAACGTGGGCTTAGATGAACGGCACGAGCGGAGCGGAATACAGCTGCGTACGTCGACGAACGTACGCTCGACAGCCGCTGAAGGAGAATATCTACACGCCCAGGATGCTTCTGTGGGCTCCGTTCACTCCAATTGCCCCCGTTCTTTGCTCCCTGGAGAACATTGGGAGCAGCAACGAGGAAGCATCGTGGAAACTATCATGCTTCATCCGAGGCAGGAGAAGACCTTTAAAGGCGTGGACGAATCGGGAGCTAACGGAAGCCGTCACCCGAACGTCCCGCTTCACGGACTTGTGCGCTTGGAAGAGCTGCTAGGTATACTTTCGGAGGAGGTGAAGTGGCCCTCAGCGTGTTTGGATTGCGGCACTCTTCCGTTAAAGTGGCAGGAGACGGCGTTGCTATTTCTGCACTGAGGACTGTTAAGCAGAGCATGCCTGTCTCACTGGACACTGGGGAATGTGGATGCCCGCTGTGTCGAGTGCTCTGTAAGGAAAACCTTCCCGCATCTCACCCTCGAGTGTGTCGCCCTGGTTGGACTCTGGAGTCGAATCGACCAATCCTTAATCTTCCAGTAGGCGACCCGAAGGAAGTTTTCCTTCGCCTCTTTCTGCGTGACGGTCTGCGCCCCGCTACATCTCTACGAATCGTCTGATGGGTGCGCAGCATCGTGCAAAGCTGGCACGCAATATGAAGAGGCCCAAGATGCAGGTACGCCATTTACTGGACGACGATCTCTTAGGAGACGGCGAAATGCTGGCGTCTACTTCCCACTAAAAGAACAGAACTTGTCTGCATCCTGAATAGGAATCCGAGGCCCAACCCAGGTGAACAGTGATCTCTTCCCTGCCCCTCACTCCATCATAAAACTGTTTCCCTCCCCATTATTTCTCTTGTTGTTTCTTTTTGTTCCAGTTTCCCATTCCCCTACGCCTCGGGAGAGGACCTTGCCGGTCCAGGCACCGGCTCCCGACACGCCTGCTAGCGTGGGAAAGCCAAGTGTTTTCCCCAACAAACTGTTCATTGAATTTATGAACTAATTCTGTAAAGATTAGATTAATAAATGCTACGGCATATCCGGATGGCACACCAACAACGAAATTCTCGCCGGTACCAGAACGCTCAAGAGGCGTAAAGCTCCAGGGGAAGACGGCTTTTCCGCGGAGTTCTTTCAGAGCTTCGCGGAAGAGCTGGCATCCCTGCTGCTTCAGTTGATAAGGCTGATCCGAGACGACGGCGATGTTCCCGCCTCGTTTCGCTTAGCCAGAGTGAGGCTCCTTCCGAAAGGGGGAGATCTCAGAGATTCAAAGAACTGGAGTCCGATCACGATCGTCAATACGGACGCCAAGTTGCCAGTTGCCAGCCGGTCACGCCGAGGCGTTTATTATAAATTCTCTACAATAAGTGGTACGAGGCCCCACTACGGTAGACTCAACAGGACCTTCCGGGATGCCAGTACGCAGACCGACGCGACTCTCCTCAGCAGCAAATGGGGTGGAAGGAAAAACAAAAGGAAAAATACAACATAACAAACAATAAGATTTCGGAAGGTTGGGGAGGGATCACTGACCACTGGGAGGAGGGTCCATCCTTTGCAGGATGCCCTCCAGGTCCGTCCGCATAATTCGCAGGTGGGACCATCTGGTCGTAATCCGCAGGTAGGGGACTCCAAGTACGACGGCATCCCTGTCGTGGCTCGGTCTTCTTGCGTCGCTCCAGCACGTCACGATCCCACGGACGCAGCAAAGTGCAGCCAGGGCAGCGCCTGGTCGCATTGCATCCTTCACGAACAGAAGCCGGAAAACGTCTCTGGGCTGGCTGCCCTCCTGGATCCGTAGGGATGCACGAAGACGTTTCCACAGGGTTCGGAGTGCAGCACAATAAAGCAGGAGGAGGGGGAGGGTTACCCGCTCCCCACACCTGATGCAGTCAGGATCTACTCGACCTCTGGTGCAGTGGTGGCGGCGTGGGTTGCAGCGTAGGCCCCAATGCAACAACAGAAGAGCCGACTACTCGCACACCAGGGGAGGATCTTCGAATTAATGAATACCGGGGGCAACTTCAGGTCATCCGGCTAGATGCCGAGCAGATCGTCCCATCTTAGAAGTCCTCTCAAGAAGGCACTCGGGGTCGTGGCGTCTGACAGTTCTCCCGTGGTCCATCCGATCTTCTTCTCTCTGCATGCGATACGGCAGGAGACATGCGACCTAGGCTTGCAACTGCTGGAGAGCGCCCTTCTCAAGAAAGGCATCGCCGTAGCTAGGAGGTTGTCCCTGCCCACGTTCTTCTCGCGGAACATTGGAGTATTTTCCGCACAGAGCAGCGGGAATAGGCGCCGCGTCGCAGGCAGTTCCACATCTCTTCATCATTCTCATTGGTCTTCGCCCACGTGCCAGCTGTCCCCTCCAGCCATGGTAAGGAGTTGGCGGGGCTGCATACCAAGTAGCCGTTTTCCTTAGCCAGAGTTACCATGCGTCCCAGGAGAAGGTCGCATCTCTTGATCTTCTTGCCACGGCACAGAAGATGAGACGCGAGACCCTCCGTCCCGGATACACGGCTGGCAACGAGTTGAGCCGAAACGCACCAAGGGGTGCTCCATAACTTCGCTGCCATGGTGAGAGTTCGCCATCGAGCTGAATCTGTACTCGCTCCATCGTCAAGAGGCAGAGACCGCCACCCCGACGTGGAGCACACATGTCCTTCAATGGGACTCGGGGCCTCCCTCTTCCCAGAGGGCAATTCTCAGGAGGTCCTTCGTCCGTTTTTTCAACTCTCTGGGGACGGGGCAAACAAAAAGCAGGAAACGGAGGATGGGAGCCGCGAACGTGTTTCACACCGCAGCCCGTTCCTGAAGGAGAAACTTGTCTTCCAGGAACTGGCGGATCGCCGTTTTCACTTTTTGGAGGCAGCCGGATTACGCATCCGAAGATGAATAGTATCCCAGCGCAAATTCAGGTATTTCAGGCACTTGGCCGTGGGGATCCCCAAGCAAACCCAATCCTGTTGCCCAGTCCTCGACGCACCAACTGGCACCACCGAAGACTTCGATCTGTTAACCTGCAGTCTGTTCCTGCGGCTGAGCCGATCGAAAAAATTCCCGACCGCCTCCTTCGGGGTGGACATCGGCATCAGGAGCAGAAGATCGTTGGCGTACGCTGCTACGGCGGGCGTGCTGGTGCACGAGCTCGGCAACGGTTACAAAGTCACCCTATAAGCTCTCAGCACAAACTCGAAGTAGGTGCTAAAGAGCAGGGGACTGAAGCTGTCGCCCTGCCGTATACCCAGCCGTAGCGGCACGCCGTACGCCATTTCACCTCTTAAAGAGATATTAATTAGCGAGCTGCGTTAGCAACAGCGCAGGTAGGTCAGTACGGAGAGACGGAAGCCCATGCGTCCCAGGAACTCCAGAAGAAGATCCTGGTCCACGCAGTCGACCGCCTTGTGCGCTTTAGGGTGGACGTGTTTTCTCGGTGCTCCTCGTGCCAGGAAGTCTCCCCCAGTGCAAGCGTCGTGTGGTTCGGTGGTCGATCAGGCAGCGATGCCTGACGCGACCACCAGGGATGGCCCGGGGGAAGCGGCAACGTCGCCCCCAGAGGCGATGGAGGTGAGGGCATCCGCCCCCACAGAATCGGTCCCCGCAGCAGCGCGAGCGTGGAGCGCCGTTGTGTCGGCGCCATCGCCTGCAGCCGCGGCGGAATTGTCGACCTATGTTAAGGAGGGGTACAACCCCTCATTGTTCTACAAGGTAGGCAATTTATATTCTTTAGAGAGCGCGCGCGCCTTCTTGAAGGGCATGCGCGCTTTCGATGTGATAGAGGAGGAGCTTAGCGCTATGACCATCCGTAGCGGGGGTCACTACATTGAGGTCATCTGCAAACATGCAGAGCTCGCCCGAAGACTGCTTGAAACCCCCGTTGTGATGGGGACGCTCAGGCTTCTCCCCACTACAGCGGACCACAGCATGGTGGTCCACCTGTTAGGCGTGACCGCGCGAATGCGCAAAGAACAGGTTCGCGCCGCTTTGGAACAGTTTGGAACGGTCCACGCGCAGTGGACGAAAGTTAGTCCTTTCGAGGACTACACAGAGCTGCAACACGGCTTCACTGCTGCGCGCGTGACCGTTCGGGAGGGCTGCACTCTTACCCACAAACTGGTGGTCGAAGGCGAAACCGACGACCTCTGGTATGTGGGGAAGCCGAAATACTGTGGCTTCTGCAATACGTCGGGCCACCTCAAAAAGAGGTGTCTCAACGTGCAGTGCCAAGTATGCGGCACAATGGGCCACAGGAGAAAGGTGTGCCCAAAAGCAGCAGTGCGGGTGGTTTCCAAGAGAAACATTAAAAAACGCGCCCGGCTTCTGCAGAAAAGGCTGGCGGCGAAAGCTGCCGCGAAGGCTGTGCCACCCGCGCCTAAGAACCAGGCCGCACCCGAGACCCCGGCGAACAACGCCGAAAAAGTTAGGGGAGCCGGCCAGGAGACTTATTGGCAAGTGGCAGCGGCCAAAAAATCAAAGAAGGAGAGGAGGATGGAAAGGAGAATCGCCTACCAACAGAAGAAGAAAGAGCAATGTAGCGCGATCATTAAAGAGTGCAGCGACGTTGTCGAACGCGTTCTCGATGTGGCCGAACGTTGCCGGAAGGAACTCGCCCCTACCGACGACCTCCCCTCTGTTGACACAGTCAACAGCGAGAGGAGCGAGCCGGCGGCGGCGCCCGTCATGGACACCACCATCGATGACGTAGCCTTCGCGCGAGCCGCGGAGGAGCTGGCAGCTTCGTTGCAGCCAGAACCCTCCGCGGCCAGATGGAGGACGTGTTTTTCCTTCACTCCCCAAAGAGTAGTAGGAAAGCGCTTTTTCTTCCGTGTGGTGTTTTGTGTACATCGTCGGTGTCCAATGGCCACGACGCCAGAGGACACCGCGATGGAGGTGGGAGTGGGGGAGGCTAGTTCGCCCCCACAGCCTACTGGAGCAGGGTCAGCCGCCCCGGAATCATCCCCGGCCACGCCGAGGACATGGAGCGCCATGGTGGCCGCGCCCAGCGCAGAACCCATGGCGGAGATGGCCGCATACAAGGCCTCCGGGTACAAGCCATCGCTTGTATACCAGGTAGGCAACTTGTTCGACGGCCGGACAGCGCGCGCCTTCAACAAAGCGTTGAAGGACGCGAATGTTACAGAGAAGGATCTGGACGGCCTCTCCGTCCTCAGCGGCGGGCAGCGGGTCGAGGTGGTCTGCAAAGATGTCACCTTGGCTCAACTCCTAATCCATGCGCCGCTAAACGTAGACGGCCGCAAGATCCTGCCAGTATCCATGGACCGCTCCGTGGTGGTCCACATGACTGGCATCACCAGCCGCATGACGCGGTCAGCGGTTGGTGAGGAACTGAGAAAGTACGGTGAGGTGCACGCACTGTGGCCGAAACCTTCCATTTTCGACGGCTTCGATAGCCTTTTTGGTGGGCAGGCTGCAGCGCGGGTCACCGTACGGGAGAATTGTGGGCTTCCCCACAAACTACAGGTGGCGCAAGAAAACGTCGACCTGTGGTATGTAGGGAAGCCCCGGTATTGCGGGCATTGTGATACCGTGAAACACTTACGTAAAAGGTGTCCCAATATACAATGCCATTTGTGCGGGGAGCGGGGCCACGTTCGGCGCGTGTGTCCCAAACGCCCCACCCCGGTTCCCCCTGCCGCGAAAAAAGCGCAGGCGAAACGTGCTTCGAAGGTCTCTAGACCTAAAGTAGAAAAGGGCCAGCACAAGCTGCCAACACCTCAACCTCCGGCGCGTAAGCCGGAGGATAAACCTTCTGAAACGGTGGAAGGCGAAGAGGGATGGCAGCTTGTAGAGGCCAGAAAGCCGAGGAAACTCCCACCCGCGGAAAGCTAAGAGCGCAAGACGGCCGGTTAGCCGAAAAAACCCGGTCCGCGCTCGAAAACTTTGCGCGAGTGCACGGTGGCACTGGAACGAATCGTCGTTCCCGAGATTGCCACCCGGAGCGTCGATCCTCCCCTTGCCGTTTCGGCTGCGCCCGAGGCTCGCGACGGCGAACCCTCTGTTTACACAGAGGGTGAGCCGCGCGACATAGCGGCGGTCGAAGCCGCGGACGCCGCGTTCGCGCAGGCGGCGGAGGAGCTCGCGGTCACGCTGGCCGAGCGTGAGAACCCCTCGCGCAAGGTCGTGCGAAGGCCGGCTCCGGCGAGGAAGGCCCCCAAAGGTGAGTTAGACCTGAAGGCCGGAAGCACATCCTCCTCCTCGGAGGCACCCCCCAGGAAGTCGGGACGCAAGTCCCAGAAGCCCAGGAGGCGCCTCCCCTCCACCAGCGAGGAGGAGAAGACGGAAGCCGTCGCCAGCGTGGGAAATTCGGAGGAGGAATTCCCACGCTCGGAAGCCGTCGATGCGGCCACCCCCATGGAGGAGGGTGAACAGGGGGTGAAGTCCCCCCTGCAGGCGCCGACCCTGAACAGCCCGCCCCCATGGAGGAGGGCGAACAGGTAGGCGCGACTCCACCTGCGGGTGATCCGGCCGACGCGCCGGCACCGATGGAGGAGGGGGACCAGGTGCCTTCAGCACCTGACCCCCCTGCTCCACCTAGCGTCTCGCCCCAGCAGGTGGCGGACGCCGCACTGCCATCTTCCCAGGAGTAACACCTGGGCTCGCCAGTCGCCGTCGGTTTCGCGCGGCCTGTTGGAATGTCAACGGGGTGCGCGACGACGGTAACAGGCGAGATACAGCCGACACCCTGCGGGAGTTCGACCTGGCCCTGTTGCAGGAGATCCACGTGATCACCGCGGCAGACGTCCAGGAGATCGAGATGATCGCAGGGGATCGGCTGTACTGGCAATGCGGCATCCGCAACACCTGCGGGGTCGCGTTCTTCGTGAAGCCGGCCATCGACGCTGCCGTGAAGGGCGTGCGCTTCGATGACGACGGTCGGGTCGGTCAGCTGACTCTCGGCTGGTCCGACTCGATCGATCTGATCGTCACGAATGTGTACGCCCCAACCGGTCAAAAGGGATACAGCAACCGTACTAGGCTGCTTGAATCCTTGAAGCGCGACTGGCTGGCGAACACGAGCGTGCGGAAGGCTCACCTGATAGCGGGAGATTTCAATCTCCGCCTGCTAACAGGTGAGCCGGAAACACAGGTGAACGCGATGAACGAGTTGTGCGCCGCCATGCGTGCGCGCAACTTGTTCGCGGGTGAGAGGGGAATGGTCCGCAGCATCGACCACGTCTTCCTCGACGCTGACCTGTGTTCACGGGTCGGCAAACGGAAGAGGGTTGCGTCAACGTTGTCGGACCATTCCCGGTTAATTTTCGAGATGCGGCCTCGCGACAAAGGACCGCCATCCAGAGACTGGCGTCTGCCGGGGGACTGGACGCGACTCTCAGGTGCGAAGGAACACCTTCGCGAATACCTGAGAGGCGTCACGCTCCGGAATCTCCAAGACTGGGACCTTTTTAAGGAATCGGTCCGCGAGTTCTGCGAGCAGTTCCCCCTATACCGCCTGCCCTCCGGATTCGGCGAGGGTCCTCGCAACCATCGGGCCTATTTACAGACCCGTAGGTACGAGCGAACCCCTAATGTCCGTCGCCTGGCCGAGTACCGCGCCGGGGCCGAACGCCAAGCCTGCAATCCGGGTCGGCCAGCTTGCTGGACGACCAGGACCGGGAATGTTCGTCCCCGGCGTCGGTACGGCATCTCGTGCGGAGTTATTATTCCTCCCTTTACGCCAGGGCGCCCCCGGATCAAGATGCCTCTCGGCTCTTGCTTCCGGATGGTGCCCCGGCAATAGGGGAGGAGGAGTCGTTAAGCCTCGATGAGCCTTTTACCACCGGCGAAATTCTCGCCAGTATCAAAAGGCTCAAGAGGCGGAAAGCTCCAGGGGAAGACGGCTTGCCCGCGGAGTTCTATCAGAGCTTCGCGGAAGAGCTGGCACCCCTGCTGCTTCAGCTGACAAGGCTGATCCGAGACGAAGGCGATGTTCCCGCCTCGTTTCGGTCAGCCAGAGTGAGGCTCCTTCCGAAAGGGGGAGACCTTAGGAATTTGAACAACTGGCGTCGGATCACGATTGTGAATACGGACACCAAGTTGATTGCCGGGCTATGGGCTTCGCGTCTGAGGCAGGTGGCAGAATCCATAATTAGCCCGGAGCAGACATATGGTGTTCCCGGGCGAGGTATGGATGCCAACCTCTTCTTCGCGAGCACGTGGATGCACGCGCAGAGGTGTCAAAAGGAAGGAAAAGGAAAAATCGGCAACCCCACTTTGGGGCCGCCAGCAGCGCAGGGAATGGACTCCCGGGCGGGGAAGGGGGCCTTAGCGCTCACAGTCGATCTCCATAAGGCGTTCGACTGTGTTGACCAGGGGCTTTTGTTGGAGCTCCTGGGTCGCATGGGCTTCCCACCCTCCTTGATCAACTACCTGCGCTCCTGCTGGCGCCATGCGATAATTTCCGTCTCTTTCAGCGGTCAGAAGGTGCATGGCGTGCCGGTGCGGTGGGGCATCAGGCAGGGAGATAGCCTGAGTCCCCTGCTCTTCAGCACCTACTTTGAGTTGGTGCTGAGAGCCTACAGGGTGACTTTGGCCTCCTTGCCTAGCTCGTGTCCCGGCACGCCCGCCGTAGCAGCCTATGCCGACGACCTTCTGCTCCTGTTACCTATGTCCACCCCGGCGAAGGCGGTCGGAGACTTCTTCGATCTGCTCAGCCGTGGGACCGGACTGCAGGTCAACAGGGCGAAGTCGTCGGTGGTGCCAGTAGGTGCGGCGTGGGCAGGGCAGCAGGACTGGGTCCGTCTGGGGATCCCCACGGCGAGGTGCCTCAAGTACCTTGGTGTGCCGTTCGGTGACTACTCCCCTGCGGAAGCGTGGTTTAGCTGTTTTCAAAAAGTCGAGACGGCGATCGGCCCGTTCCTGGAAGGGAAGTTTCAATTGCCGGAACGGGCCGCGGTTTGGAACGCTTTTGCGGCCCCCATCCTCCGCCCCTTGCTTTGTTTGCCTTGCCCCCAGAGAATGCAAAAAGAGGACGAAGGACCTCCTCCGCATCGCCCTTTGGGGCAAGGGGAGGCCCCGAGTCTCTCTGCAGGACTTGTGCGCTCCGCGTCGGGACGGCGGCCTTGGCCTCCTGACGCTGGAGCACGTGGAAATCCAGCTGCGGTGGCGAACCCTCGCCATCGCAGCAAAGATGTGGAGCACCCCTTGGTGCGTTCCGGCCCGCCACCTCGCCAGGCGTGTGTCCCGATGCGAAGGACTCGCGTCGTTTCTTCTGTGCCCTGGCCGGAAGATCCGAAGATGCGGCCTTATGCTCGGACGCATAGCAACCTCTGCGAAGACAAACGGTTGGATGGTTTGTGGCCCCGCCAACTCCTCCGCCTGGTTAGAGGAGTCTGCTGGCATATGGGCTAAGCTGAACCGGAGGAGCGAAAACCACATGAACTGCCTGCGAATCGGCCCATACGCCAACCGCACCCTGCGGGAAATACTGGAATTTCCTCGGAGTCGCAGGTGGGCGTTGATGACCCCCCTTGCTACGGCGATGCCCTACCTCCTGAGGGCGCTTCAGGATTGCCAGAAGCCGAGGTGGCAAGTCACCTGCCAGATCGCAGTTAGGGAGAAGATGTTAATCGGCTGGACCACAGGAGAACTGGCGGACGCCACGACCCCGAGCGTCCAACCGCGTGGACTAATGAGATGGGGCGAGCTGCTCGCCATCCCTACGGATGTGCTGAAGTGGCCCCCGGTATTAAAGGAATCCAGGATCCTGCCCCTTAAGTGGCAAGAGTCGGCGTTGCTTTTGTTGCACTGGGGTCTACCCTGCAACGCGCGCCGCTTCCACTGGACGAGGGGAGCTGTGAATCCTGCGTGTGCCAGGTGCGGGGAGCGAAAGCCGCTTCCCCACCTTATTGTGGATTGTGCTGCCATCCGACCCCTCTGGGAACGGTTCGAAGCGACCCTAGGGCTCCCTACGGGCAGCACCCCCAGAGACGTTCTTCGGCCCCTCTTCGTGAAGGACGCACTGCAGCCAGCCGCAGCCATTGCAGCCTTGTGCTGTGTCCGTGGCATCGTGGCGGCATGGAGCGACGCCAATAACAAAGGAGTGGGTCCACACGCGAGGGATGTCGTCCCATACGCCCAACGCTTCATGCGGAGAGCTGCCGGATGGCCCCAACTGGGGAATATACGGACGGACCTCAAGGGCTTCCTTCAACGGATGGGCCCTCCTCACAGCGTTCAGAGATCCCTTCCCTGCCCTCCAACTTCTTTTTGTCTGTTTATGTTTTTTATTTTTCTTTTTGTTTTATCCCCATCCCCCTTCGCTGCTGAGGAACGCTACGCTGGGCTGCGTCCCGGCGTCCCGGCAGGTCCAGTGCATATGACCGTGAGCGGGGCCTTGTACCGCGGATGTAGAGTTGTTTTTTTTTAAAAAATAAACGCCCCGGGCGTACCCGGGTGTAAACCTCCAAGGCTGGCAAGAAGGCCGTAAGGCGTCCGGCCTCCCCTGAGGAGTCCCCCACTTCCGACCCCGCGGTGGAGGCCGGGAGCGCTACCTCCGTTTCCACGGCACCGCGCAAGAAGGCTGGACGTAAGTCCACAAAGCCAAGGAAGCTCGTCTCCCCCGTCGAAGGGGAAGAGATGCCTTCCGCAAACGAGGGTGCCATGAGCGTGGGAAACTCTCGGGACCCGTCGCCCGAGAGACTCCCACGCGCGGACACGGAGGGGATAGAAAAAGTGGAGGCCGAACAGGTGCCTCAGGTGCCTGAGAAGGCCGAAACCCCCATGGACATCCCACCCGCCTCGCAAGAGGAGGGCTTCCCCACACTTTAATCTTCCCAACAGTAATGCCGGGAATTTACACCCGCCGTCGTCTGCGCATCGCCGTTTGGAACGTGAACGGCATGACAGACGCCGGCAGGAGACGAGACATGGCCGCCCTTCTCGAGTCCTACGACCTTGCGCTCCTGCAGGAGATCCACGTGGTCTCTGCAGAACAAGCGCAAGAGATCGAACGGATCTCCGGAGGGCGGCTATGGTACAGGTGTGGAAGAGGGAAAAGTTGCGGTGTTGCCTACGTGCTTAGGCTAGCCGTCGAGGCCGCGGCTCGGGGCGTACGGTTCGACGATCACGGTCGTGTCGGCCAGCTGACTCTCAGGTGTTCCGACTCGATCGATCTGATCGTCACAAACGTGTACGCACCGAGCGGCAAGGACCTGATGAACAGGAGGGCGAGGAAAGAGTTTTTCCTTGCCCTCCGGCGAGACTGGCTGACCGAAACAGGCGTGCGGAATGCCCATCTGGTTGCAGGCGATTTCAACGTTCGCCTGAAACCAGATGGGCAGAATGCCGAGCGTGACCAGGTCAACGAGGTGTGTATGGCGATGCACACCTGTAATCTGTTGGCCAGTGCACCGGGGATGAAAGACAGCATTGACCACGTGTTTCTTGACGAGCACCTGTGGCCTCGCGTGGGCAGGCGCGGCAAGTTACCGTGCGAGCTGTCCGACCATCGCCCGCTAGTCCTCGAGATCCATCCGCGCGACAGGGGCTTCCCCTCGTCAGCGTGGCGTCTCCCAGGGGACTGGCTGAAGCTCCCGGACGCGGCGGAACATCTCGGCACGTTCATACAGAGCTTAAGGCTGCGGACACTCCAGGATTGGGATCGCTTCAAGCGGTCGGTCCAGGAGTTTCTAGACCTGTTCCCTCTGCACCGCCTACCAACGGGTTTTAAGACCGGGGTCCGTAACGAACGAGCCTACCTGCGGGATCGTCGTTACGCCAGGACCCCCGACATCCAGAGGCTGGCGGAATACAAAGCGTGAGCCGAGAGGCAAGCCTGGCAGTCCGGATCGGCCAGCTTACTGGACTATCAGGGCCAGGAGCACTCGGCACCTGCCGAAATCCGCGGCCAGCTGCGGAGTTACTACTCCTCTCTGTATGCCAGGGCACCTCCGGAGAGGAACGTCTCACGACTCCTGCTTCCGGAAGGCGCTCCAGCGATCGGGGAGAAGCAGAGAAAGACCCTCGACGCGCCTTTCACGTAGGACGAGATCCTCTCGGCCATCGGAAAGCTCAAGAGGCGAAAGGTTTCAGGGAAGGACGGCCTGCCCGCCGGGTTTTATCAGACTTTCGCGGCTGAGCTTACCCCCCTGGTACAGCATCTCACCTTGCTGATACGCGAAACAGGTGACGTCCTCGCCTCGTTTCGTTCGGGAAGGTGCGGCTGCTCCCTAAGGGAGGAGATCTGAGGAGCATGAACAACTGGCGTCCCATCACAATAGTGAATGCGGACGCCAAGTTGATAGCCAAGATGTGGGCAGAGCGTCTAAGACGGGTCGCCAACATCTTCATCAGCGCGGAACAGACATATGCTGTTCCCGGGGGAAGCATGGAGGCGAACCTGTTCCATGCTTCCACCTGGCTAGAGCTCCAACATGAAAGGAGCTTGGTGCGCAGCCCGAATTCCGGTGCGTGCGCCGGCAAGGGGTTGGATGGTCGTGTGGGGGAGGGAGCCCTTGCGGTCGCAATCGACTTGCGAAAAGCATTCGATTGCGTCGACCAGAATCTCCTTCTGGAGCTTCTGGAACGCTTGGGCTTCCCGGTCTCATTAATGGCCTATCTGCGCTCCTGCTGGCGCGACGCGCTCATCAATGTTACTTTCAGGGGGCAGACCGTGCACGGCGTGCCGGTGCGGCGTGGGATCCGGCAGGGAGACAGCCTGAGCCTTTTGCTCTTCAGTACCTACTTTGAGTTGGTACTGAGAGCGTACAGGGGAACTCTGGCGCACCTGCCGCACGACTGTGCCGGTACGCCGGCCGTTTCAGCATACGCGGACGACCTTCTGCTGCTGCTCGCTAAGTCCACCCCGGCTGCGGCGGTCGAGGAGTTCTTCGACCTGCTGCATCGGGGAACCGGACTTACGGTGAACAGGGCGAAGTCGTCCGTGAAGCCAGTTGGTGCAGCGTGAGCAGGACAGCAGGACTGGGTCCGTTTGAGGATCCCCACGGAAAGGTACTTCAAGTACCTTGGTGTGCCGTTGGGGGACTACTCCCCTGGGGAAGCGTGGTCCGGCTGCCTCCAAAAAGTAGAGACGGCTATCGGCCCGTTTCGAGGCGGAAGGTTTTTCCTGCCTGCACGGGCCGCGGTTTGCAACACGTTCGCGGCTCCTCTCCTCCGCTCCCTGCTTTTTGTTTGTACCATCACAGAGAGGATCAAAAAGCGGACGAAGGACCTCCTCCGTATCGCCCTTTGGGGCAACGGGAGGGCCCGAGTCCGCCTAAAGGACTTGTGCGCTCCTCGCAGGGATGGTGGTCTGAGCCTCCTGACGCTGGAGCGGCTGGAGCTTCAGCTCCAGTTTTGCTTGTCGGCACTCGTTCCAGAGTTGTGGTGCACCTGTTGGTGCGTCCCTGCACGTCTCCTACTCCAGCAAGCCTCCGGCAAGACGGGACTGACGTCGTTTCTTGCACTCCGTCGCCGCGTCAACCGATGCGGACTCCAGCTACGGAGGGTGGCTGCGGTGTATCAAAAAAACCCAGGATTGCTCACCTGTCTTCCGTTGAACGGTAGTGCCTGGTTGCAGGAAACCGTTCCAACGTGGGGACAGTTCGGCATGCAACGCTCCCAACAGGAACGAAGGTTCCTGTTTGGGGGTTACAGAAGTTGCACGCTCCTCGAGATACTGGAGGATCCAAATTAGAGAGCGTGGGCAGGAAGAACCCCCCTCGCTGCTGCGCTGCCCTCCCTGATGGAAGATCTGGACAGCGATGCTGCATCGAAGTGGGTGGTTACAGTAACAATCTCCGGAAAGGAGAAGAAGATAGGAGAGTGGAGGACGGGCCAGTTAACAAACGCTGCGACCCCGAGTACGCCTCCCAATGGACTTCTGCGCTGGGGCGCGCTGCTCGATGTTCCCATTGAACATCTGAAGTGGCCCCCGGTGCTCATGAACACTTCCGCCCTGTCCTTAAAATGGCAGGAGTCGGCTCTCCTGCTGCAGCACTGGGGACTCCCCTGCAACGTCCGCCGACACCATTGGACCTGGGGAGCGGTGGACCACAATTGCGTCAGGTGTGGGGAACGGAAGTCCCTCCCTTACCTGCTAGTGGATTGTGTTGCCCTTCGGCCCCTTCGGTTTCGCTTCGCCGCGGCCATTGGAATCCCCTGCGGCAACCCCAGGGACGCACTGAAAGCCCTCTTCGTTGCCGACGCCCTTCGGCTAGCGGCCTCGTTAGCAGCTTTGTGCTGCCTACGCGGGATCGTCACCGCTTGGAGCAAGGCTACGGGAGGACAACGCGACCAGGATGCCATCCAGCCAGCCTCCTAGTTCCTGAAGAGGGCGTCCCGATGGCCCCACCTGGATCCAGGTATACAGAAGGAGCTTGCCGGCATCCTGCAAAGGATGGAACGGCCCCACCTGCAACTGTGATCCCTTCCCTTACCCTCCCAACTTTTCTTTTCTTTTTTGTTCTGTTTTTTGTTTTTACCGCTCCCCCCTGCTGCCGTGGTGGACCGTACCGGTCTGCGAACCGGTGACCCGGCAGGCTCTGTGTTTCTTCGTGCGTGGCTGGAGCAATGGTTTAGCCACCGCACATCTTTGTAAAAGTTTATTTTACAATAAATGCCCTGGCGAAATCCGGGTGAAAATCGAACGCTTAATGCAGATCGACCTCGATCGCTAGGGCCCCCTTCCCTACCTGGGTGTCCCATGCCTGCCCGACTGATGCTTCCGAAGTGGGGCTGCCAATCATTCCCTCTTTCTCATTACTACTCTGCACATGAAACCATGTGCTCGTGAAGAACAGGTTGTCCACCATACTTCGCCTGGGAACAGCGTAAGTCTGCTCCGGGCTATTCATAGAATTGGTTACCTGCCCCAGACGCGAAGGCCACAGTAGCGATCAGCTTGGCGTCCGTATTCACAATCGTGATCGGACGCCAGTTTTTCAAATTCCTAAGGTCTGCCCCTTTCGGAAGGAGCCTCACTCTGGCTGACCGAAACGAGGCGGGAACATCGCCTTCGTCTCAAATCAGCCTTTTCAGCTGAGGCAGCAGGGGTGCCAGCTCTTCCGCGAAGCTCTGATAGAACTCCGAGGGCAAGCCGTCTTCCCCTGGAGCTTTCCGCCTCTTGAGCCTTTTGATACCGGCGAGAATTTCGCCGGTGGTAAAAGGCTCATCGAGGCTTAACGACTCCTCCTCCCCTATTGCCGCGGCACCATCCGGAAGCAAGCGCCAAGAAGCATCTTGGTACGGGGGCGCCCTGGCGTAAAGGGAGGAATAATAACGCCGCACGAGGTGCCGTATTCTAGCCGGAGCCGAGTGCTCCCGGCCCTGGTCGTCCAGCAAGCTGGCCGATCCGGATTGCCCGGCTTGGCGATCTACCTTGGCTCGTTACTCTGCAAGGCGACGCACACTGAGGGTGCTTGCGTAACGACGGGCATACAAGTACGCCCTTTCGTTACGGAAGGACGTGTTTTTCCGGTGCTCCTTCGACGAGTCCCGGAAAGCAGATTCGTTTGTGAAGTGTGTGTCTTTCACATCGTTGGTGTCCGAAGGCATCTCGGCCAGAGGACACCACGAAGGCGGTAGGCGTAGGGTAGGCTAGTTCGTTCTCACGGCATACAGAATTAGGGGCATCCGCCCAAGAATCACCCTCGTCGCCTATTGCGAGAAGTAGGAGCACCATGGTGCCCGCGTCTAGGGCGGAAACCATGGCATAAAATGCTGCATACAGGGCCGGCGGGTAAAAGCCTTCATTTGTCCACAAGGAAGGCAACCTGTTAGATGGAAAGACTGCACGTTCCGAAGCATACCATTTTTAACGGCTATTATACACTTTTGGGAGGCCAGGACGCAGCGCGTGTCACCGAGAAAAATATTGGTGCGCTAACTCACAAACCGGAGGTCTGCTAAGAACCGGTGGACCTCTGGTCGGTTAAAAAACCCCGTTACTGTGGCTACTGCAATGTAGTAAGGCACTTGCGCAAGCGGTGCCCAAATATTGTATGCCGACTATGCGAATAGAAGATACACGTTCGCCGCGTGTGCCCTAAGCGCCCCATCCCGGTGCCCTTTGCTGCCAAAAAGGCCCAGGGAAAACGAGGAAAGCTGACCGGAAGGCCCAAATCTGAAATTGGCTGCTCCCAGCCGCCAGCCTCCCTCCCTGCCGCACAGGCGTCGGAGGAAAACACTCCCAAAAGAGCAGAAGTGGAGGAAAGATGGCAACTGGTTAAGCCCAGGAAAGAGCCTCAAAAAGGGGCCTAAAGAACAAAAGGGGAGAAATGCGGAAAAGAAGACGGCCGGGAAGGCGAAAAAGCCCGGGCCGCTCTCAAAAACCCTCCGCGAGTGCGCGGTGGCACTGGAGCGCGTCAGCGTTCCTGAGGCTGCCACCCGGGGCGACGAGCCTTCCATCGCCGTTTCCGTCGAGCCCGAGGTTCGCGACTGCGGACCGTCTGTTTACTGATAGGGTGAGACGCGCGACACGCTCGCCGCCGGCGAGGACGCCTTCTTCACGAAGGCGGCGGAGAAGCTCACGGCCACGCTGGTGGAGCGTGAGAACCCCTCACGCAAGCCCATGCAGATGCCGGGTCCGCCGAAGAAGGTCTCCGAAAGAGAGTGCGCCCAAGGGGGTGGAAGTGCATCTTCCTTCTTGGAGGCACCCACCAGGAAGCCAAGACGCAAGTTTCAGAAGCCCAGGAGGCGCCTCCCCTTCCCCAGCGAGGAGGAGAAGACGGAAGCCGTCAACGACGTGGGAATTGCGGAGGGGGTACTCCCACGCCCGGAAGCCGTCGAGCCGGCCACCCCCAAGGAGGAGCGTGAGCAGGGCGCGAAGTTCTCCCTGCCGTAGCCGAACCTGAACAGCCCGCCCCCATGGAGGAGGGCGACCAGGTAAGCGCGACCCCACCTGTGGGTGACCCGCTCGACGCGCAGTTACCCACGGTGGAGGGGAACCAGTTGTCTTCAGCACCTGACCCTCTTCCTCCACCTTGCGTCCCGCCCCAGCAGGTAGCAGACGCCGCACTGTCACTTTCCCAGGAGTAACACCTGGGCTAGGAAGTCGCCGTCGGATTCGCGCGGCCTGTCGGAATGTCAACAAACTGCGCGGCGACGGTAACAGGCGAGATACAGACGACACCCTGCCTGAGCTCGACCTCGCCCTGCTGCAAGAGATCCTCGTGATCTCCGCGGCAGACGTCGAGGAGATCAAGTCGATCGCGGGGATCAGATGTATAAGCGATGCGGTGCCCGCAACACCTGCGGAGTGGCGTTCTTCGTAGAGCCGGCTATCGACGCTGCCGTGAAGAAAATGCGCTTCCATGACGACGGTCGGGTCGGTCAGATGATTCTCAGCTTGTCTGATTCTATCGTTCTGATCGTCACGAATGTGTACACCCCCAAAGGAAAAAAGGGATACAGTGACTGTATTAGGTTGCTGAGAACCGTGAAGCGCGACTGGCTGGCCGATACGAACGTGCGGAAGGCACACCTGAAAGCTGGGGACTTTAATCTCCGTCTGCTGTCAGCTGAGCCCGAAGCGGATGAACGCACGGCAAACGAGTTGTGCGCTCCAATGCGCACGTGCAACTTGTTGGCGGACGTGGAGGGAATGGACCGCAGCAAAGACCACGTCTTCCTGGATGCAGACCTGTGCTCAGGGGTCGGCAAACGGGGGAGAGTTGCGTCGACGCTGTCGGACCATTCCCGGTTAATCGTAAAGGTATGCCTGCGCGACAAAGGACCCCCTTCCAGGGCGTGGCGGCTGCCTGGAGACTGGACGCTGCTCTCCGGTGCTAAAGAACACCTTTGCCAATTCCTTAGAGGCGTCATTTTCCGGAATCTCAATTGGAACCCGGTTCGCCGTGAAGTTTATTCTTTCGAACAAACATCTAGAAAATGGGACTGGACCAGTAGTCGAGCCACTCCCTAGAATCTTTTAGCCTGTTGAGCTACCGGTGCTGAGATTGGCGCGGTCAAACTCGGCAGCAGAGGGGAGGGAGAACGAAACAAATAAAAAACAAAGCAATATTCAAAACTGGGGAGGGAGCGGGAAAGGATCACTGTCTGCTGCGAGGGACCGACATTCTCTGGAGGATGCCGGCAAGCTGTTTCTGAATGGTGGATTTCAGATGGGGCTACGCGTAGCAATCCTTAGGAAGCGAGCCGCGTACACGGTGGAATCCATGTCGCTGGATCCTCCCATCGTTTTGCTGCATGCCACGACGATCCCGCGTAGGTAACACAGAGCGGCAAGCGAGGCCGCCGGAGGCAGGGCGTCACGAACGAAGAGGGGACGCAAAGCGTCTCTGGGGTTACCTCCGGGGATACCAAGGGCCGCGGCAAAGCGTTCCCACAAGCGACGAAGAGGAACACAATCCACTAACAGGTGAGGGAGGTATTCCCTCTCCCCGCACCTGACACAATAGGGGTTGACACCCTCCCGCGTCCAGTGGTTTCGGCGGGCGCTGCGGAGGAGGCCTCAATACAACATCAGGAGTGCTGACTGTTGTCACTTCATAGAAAGCTGTGCGAGCCCATGAGCACCGGGGGCCACTCAAGATGTTCCTTCGGAAAATCAAGTAGCACGCCTCAGCGCAGGAGTCCGTGTGGGGTGGTCCTCGGTGTCGCAGCGTTGGTCAGCTGGCCTTTTCTCCAATACCCGATCTTCTGTACCCGGTCAGCGATCTTGAAAGTAACCTCCCATTCCGCCGCGGTGTGGCTGCCTAGATGTTCCCTTAGAGTATGCAGTTGCGCAGCAAGGGAGGTTCTTTGTGCCCACGCTCTCCTACGGGGATCCTCGATGATTTCTCGGAGAGTGAGGCGGGCGTGCATCCCAAACAGAGCTGTTCGCTCGTATTGCGGGCTCTGCTCCTGAGTCATCGCTTAAGTGCGGACGGTTTCCTGCCTGCAGGCAGAACAGTTCGCGGGGCGTACCAGCATCCGCGCCGAGTTGGTCTTCACGAGCTTGGCCTCCCTCCGAAGCTGAAGTCCGCAGTTGCAGATGGGGATGCGAAGTACAAAGTAGGACGACAGTCCCCCATTGCCGGTGTCTTGCTCGACCACGAGACGTGCAGGGATGCATTAGGCGGTGCATCAATTCTTCGCCATGAAGGCAATACTCTGGAACTGGAGCTGAACCACCAGCCGCTTCAGCGTCAAGAGGCCAAGTCCGCCGTCGCCACGCAGAGCGCACAAGTCCGCGAGACGGACACGGGGCTTCCCTCTGTTCCACACGGCGATCCTAAGAAGGTCCTTCGTCCTTTTCTTGATCTTCGCTGAAAGGGGGCCAACAAAAAGCAGTGGGTGGAGGAGAGGAGCAGCGAGCGCGTTCCACGCCGCGGCCCGTTCATGCAGGAAGAACCTGCGGTCCTGCAACGGGCCGATCGCCGCCTGAGCCTTCTGAAGGCAGCCGGACAACGCTTCCGCAGGGGAGTAATCCCCCAACGGCACACCAAGGTACTTGAAGTACCTCACCCTGGGGATCCCCAAACGGACCCAGTCCTGCTGCCCTGCCCACGCCGCTCCGACTGGCATTACGGACGACTTCGCCCTGTTCACCGTCAGTCCTGTTCCACGACTCAGCAGGTCGAAGAAGTCCTCGACCGCCGAGGCCGGGGTGGACATAGGCAGCAGCAGCAGAAGATCGTGCGCGTAAGCCGAAACCGCAGGCGTACCGGGGCAATCGCACGGCAGGTGCGCCAGACTCCCTGTACGCTCTCAGCACCAATTCGAAAAAGGCGCTAAAGAGCAGGGGGCTCAGGCTGTCTTTCTGCCGTATGCCGCGTCGCACCGGTACTCCGTGCACGGTTTGCCCGCTGAAAAGAACATTAATGAGCGCGTCGCGCCAGCTGGAGCGCAGGTAGGCCAACAAAGAGGCCGGGAAGCCCAAGCGTTCCAGAAGCTCCAGCAGGAGATTCTGGTCGACGCTGTCGAATGCTTTACGCAAGTCGACAGCGACCGCAAGGGCTCCCTCCCCCACCCGACCATCCAACCCCTTGCCGGAGCACGCACCGGAATTCCGGCTGCGCTCCAAGCTCCTTTCATGTTGGAGCTCTAGCCAGGTGAAAGCGTGGAACAGGTTCGCCTCCATGCTCCGCCCGGGAACAGCATATGTCTGTTCCGGGTTGATGAAGATGTTGGCAACCCGTCCCAGACGCTCTGCCCACATCTTGGCTAGCCCCTTTGCGTGCGGACGTGTTTTTTCCGCGCTCCTTTGCGCCTGTTGTTAAGCGTTTGTTTTCGTTAGTGTTTTTGTCTGTTGCATCGGCGGTGTCCAATGGCCGAAATTCTTTAAGACACCGCGATGGAAGTCGGCGGGGGAGAGGATTGTTCCTCTCCACAACACATTAAGGTGAGGGCAACTGCCCCCACGGAGGAGAGGGCAACCGCCTTCTTGAAAAAGGAAGAGACCGCCTCCTTAGAACCTTCTTCGGCAACGACGAAGTCCTGGAGAGCCATCTCCTGCATATGCAGCAGAAAAGCGCGCCTACATTAAAGAAGGTTAAGAGCCGTCCTTGATTTAGAAAGTAAGAAATTTGTCTTTGGGGAAAACTGCCCGCAACTTCGAGAGGAAGTTGCAGCGGGTAGATGTAAAAGAGGAGGACCTGGAATGTCTTTCAGTGCTCAGGGGGGTCAGCGGGTGAAGCTAACTTGCAAAGCTGCAAGCTTGGCTCAGCGCCTGCTGAATACTCCCCTTATGCTGGAAGGCAGAAGGGTCTTTCCGATTACCAAGGATCGCTCTGTGGTAGCGCATCTT
This sequence comes from Raillietiella orientalis, assembly GCA_036172245.1. Classification (NCBI taxonomy): domain Eukaryota; kingdom Metazoa; phylum Arthropoda; class Ichthyostraca; order Raillietiellida; family Raillietiellidae; genus Raillietiella; species Raillietiella orientalis. The sequence goes on along the minus strand of JAYWIR010000127.1, from coordinate 35,748 downwards.
ACTGCAGTGTCCCTCCGCATGTCAAAAAGCGGAGTGAAGGAGGAATTAAGTAAATTCGGTACGTTACACGCGGTATGGACCAAGCCGAACATCTTCCAAAGTTACGGAAGACTCTTCGGTGGCATGGCTGCAGCGCGTGTGACCGTCAACGAAAACGCTGGGCTACCTCACAAACTAGATGTCAGCAACGAAGTCGTCGACATCTTCTAGGTGGGAAAGTCCAAGTACTGTTGACACTGCGATGCCCCAGGGCACCTTAAAAAAGGATGCCCCCACATCCAGTGCTTCCATTGCGGCGGAAAGGGCCACCTGCGGAAGGTGTGTCCTAAACGCGAAACCCCGGCTCTCCCTGCCTTGAAAAAAGCCAAAGGGAAACACGCGGGGCGAACGGAAAAGCCTAAGGAGGGACCCGAGAAGCGGAACCCACTGCCAGTTCCAGAACCCGTACAGCAAGCTCCAATCGACGATACTCCCGACGACTCTGGAGACAGCGAGGGCTGGCATAAGGCGAAGCCGAATAGCAAAAAGATCAAGAAAACCGAAGGCCCGACAGCGAAACCCGCGACATCTCAATTCAATAGGAGATAACGCCGCGCTTTACTCCGCGAATGTTCGGTCGCTTTTGAGCGTGTGGATGTCTCCGAAACCGCCACCGAGGGAGATATTACCCTTCTCGTTGACGACGAAGTTGCGACCGCGGAAGGCGAACCCTCTGCACAAAGAGAGGGGGAGACGAGCGACGCGCTCCCCGCAATCGAAGACGCCGCCTTCCAACACGCGGCGGAAGAGCTCGCGGCTGAACTCGCGGACCGTGAGAACGAAGCGCGAAAGGCCTTGCGAAGGCCGGCGGCGACCAGGGCACCTCTGACAGGTGACCACGACCCGGATGCCGGAAGTGAGTTCTCCTCCGCGGAGGCGCTTACGAAGAATACTGGACGGAAGTCCAAGAATCCGAAAAGGCGCATCCCGACAAAGAAGGAGGGTAATGCACCGGCAGCCGAGGGGGAAGCCGGTAGCATAGGAACGGAGAGAGGGATTTTCCCACCCTCCGCTACCGAGCAGCTGGCCACCCCTATGGAGGAGAGGGAGAAGGTAAGTCATTGCCGCCCCCTTCCAACGGTGGGACCTGCTGAGGAGAAAACCATGGAGTAGGAAGAGCAGAGTGTTCAACACCGCTCCCCCCTGCCGTCCAGAGCAGCCAACGAATCGACCCCCATGGGAGAGGGGGAGCACGTGTGTGAAACCTGCCCCTTCAACCGTAGCAGTCCGCCGAGGATTCAGCCCCCATTGAGTAGGGAGAACCGGTGAGCTGTGACCCCATTCCTCCATCCGTCCCGACCGACCAGGTGACGGGAACCCCATTGCCACTTTCCCAGGAATAACACCTGGTCTCGCCTGTCGCTGTCGATTACGCGTGGCCTGTTGGAACGTGAACGGGCTACGCGACGACGGCAACAGACGGGACACGGCCGCCACCCTGCGTGACTTCGACCTGGCGCTCCTGCAGGAGATCCACGTGATCATTGCGGAGAACGCCCAGATTTCTCACCCGGTCACGCCGGGGCGTTTATTTCATAAAAATTCAACAGACACAATTATATAAAATAAACCAGTTGGGGACCATGCCTCCCAACCGACCTCGGCACAAGTATCAAGAGAATATTGTTGGCACGCAGGACAGAATAACACAGAATGGTATGTGGGAACTAAGAAAACAAACAAACAAAAACAAAAAAAAAAGAAATCAATGGTGGACGCCGGGACAAGGGACTTTGGGATCGCTATGGTTCGCACTTGGATAAAAGTAATCGCACCTGCAGTTTAGCAGAGCGAGCGGAGAAGGGGTATGGGTAAGCTTCAGGACGAAGTGATCACCGGATTAAGCCGTTCCTAGAAGTCCGTAAACCGGCGATGGATGCCGTCGATGTCCTTTTTGACCTTGTCACGAAGATAAAGTTACCTAACAGCCTGTTGCATCAATTCTGCTGCAAACCTGTGAAACTCCCTTTGCTGCGCTGACACCTCCAGGGCGTAGCGGGCCTTCACGATGGCGCGAATGCAACACATGGTTGCGACATTCGCGCCTACCGAAAATCCATTCCTCCTGAAGAAGCGCCGCAGCACATCAATGGCAGTGCCTCCCTGCAACATCTTGGCTGAAATCAGCCTTCGTTACAGTTCACGAAGGTCACCGCAGTCCAGCAAGAGGTGCGGAAAAGACTCGATCTCTCCGCACCTTAAACAGTTTGGCAAAGCAGCTCCCCCGAAAACGATGCTTCGCTGCCTATTACAGTGTAATGCACAATGTAAAAAGAGCAGAACATCTTGTTTCCACTTTAAAGGGAACACGGAGCTGTCCAAACAAACGGGGGGAACCACTATCTCTTCGGGGGGTACAATTAAATGTTCACTCCACCGAAGCAGGCCCTTCGCCCGATTACGAAGAGTGGCAGTTTCCACAGCTCCTTTGTAGTCCAGCAGCCAAGGAGCTTACAGACTCCCGCTTTTGAGCAGGAGAACTCCCATTTTGCCGGTAGGCAACTGTCGTCGCTTGCCCTGAGGGCACACAGCGCTGCGGCGAGTAGTGTGGAGGCCAAACGATCCGACATCTTTTTGTCCTGCATGACTTCGTCCATTTGATGACCGAGGAGAAGTCGCAGGCGTCGAAGAACTTCAGGGCCGTTAATTCGAATGCTGCCCACGAAGAAAAAGATTTCTGCCGTCATGCATTTATGTTCATGGGGCGGCAGAAGTTCCAAAATTGGGCTTCCAGCAGTGAGGACAGCTGCCTCAGCGGGAGGCCAAACCTTATTCTGGTGTGCCGAATGTAAGGCAGCAACGAAAGCAGTTTCTCGCTTCTTGTGCAGCGCCTTAGAATAATTCGTGCGGGTAAGCACCACGGCGTACACCACAGCTTGGAAAAGAGCCGCATCATTCGAAACTGCACCTGCAGCTCGATGGGTTTTAAGTCTAGGATGCCCAAGCGTGCATCCTGACGCGGCGCCACCAAGTGTTTAAGTCTTACGCGGGATCGTGCAGCGCCCCACAACGTTTTGCGCAGAAGGCGCTGCGCCAAGACTTTGACTTCCTGGGTAGGTGGACAAACAAAAACCAGGGGGCGGAGGAGAAAGGCAACGAAGTTCTTCCGGATGCTAACCCGTTCCGGCAAGACGAACTCGCCTCCTGAGAACGCGCCAAGTGCACGCTCTGCTTTCCGAAGGCAGTCCGACCACGCTTCTGAGATGCCGAAGTCGCCCAAAAGCACTTCAATTTACCTTAGGTACCTGCCCGTGGGGTTTCTCAGGCGGATCCAGTAGGACTGCCCCTCCTACGTCGCTCCAACCGAAACAATCATGCACTTGCTCCTGTTGACGCTCACGCCCGCACCGCGACGGATCAACTGAAAGAAATCTTCAAGCGAAGCCGCCGGGATGAACATGGGCAACCGAAGAAGCAGGTCGTCGGCATAGGCTGCCACTGTCGGCGTACCTGAACAGGAATGCGGCTGCCTGGTGACTGGACGCGATTTTCAGGGCCGACAGAACACCTTCGCTAATTCCTGAGAGGTGTCACTTTCCGGAATATCGCTGACAGGGACCTTTTAAGGCCTCGGTCCGCGAGTTCTGCGAGGAGTTCCCCTTGCACCGCCTGCCCCCCCATTTTGGGAAGGGGACTCGCAACCATACGGCCTATTTACAGGCCTGATGGTAAGAGAGGACCCCCAATGTCCGTCGCCAGGCCGAATATTGAGCCGGGGCCGAGCGTGAAGCCTGGCAATCCGGGTCGGCCAGCTTGCTGGACGACGAGGGCCAGGAACGCTCGGCCCCACCCGCGATCAGGCACCTCGTGCGACGATTCTACTACTCCCTCTACGTCAGGGCACCCTCAGAGCGTGATGCCTCGCGGCTCCTGCTTCCTGACTGAACTCCGGCAATAGGGGAGGAAGAGACGATTAGCCTCCACGAGCCTTTGTCTACCGGTGAAATTCTCGCCGGTATTAAAAGGCTCAAAAAAAGGAAATCACCAGGGGAGGACTGCCTGCCCGCGGAGTTTTTCCGATGCTTCGCGACAGAGTTGGCACCACTGGTGCTTCAGTTGAACAGGCTGATCCGAGACGAAGGTGACGTTCCCGCTTCGTTTCGGTCAGCCCAATTGAGGCTGCTTCCAAAGGGAGGAGACCTGAGATCACTGAGCAATTAGCGTCTGGTCACAATTGTTAACACGGACACCAAGCTAATTGCTAGACTGTGGCCTTCGCGTCTAGGATAGGTGGCAGACTCCATAATTAGCCCGGAGCAGACATACTCTGTTCCCGGGCGAAGTATGGTTGCCAACCTGTTTTTCGCGAGCACATGGTTCCATGTGCGACGCTACCCAAACGAATCAGGGAGCAAGATTGGCAGGCTTACTTTGTTGCCGCCAGCGGGGCTAAGAACCGATACCAAGGCTGGAAAGGGCGCCCAAGCGATCGCGGTCGATCTGCATAAGGCGTTCGACAGCGTGGACCAGAAGCTACTGTTAGAGCTCCTGGTTCGCATAGGCTTCCAACCCTCCCTGATTTCCCACATGCGCTCCTGCTGGCGCAACGCTATTGTAAACATCATTTTTTCGTGTCAACAGGTGCACAACATGCCGGTGCGGCAAGGCATACATTAGGGTGATAGCCTCAGTCCTCTTCTCTTTAGCACCTACTTTGAGTTGGTGCTGAGAGCGTACAGGGTGACTTTGTCCCCCATACCGAGCTCTTGCGCTGGCATGCAGCCGCAGTGGCTGCGTACGCCGACGATCTTCTGCTGATGTTGCCCATGCCCGCTCCTGCAGCCACAGTCAAGGATTTCTTCGACATGCTAAGCCGTGGGACTGGACTGCAGTTAAACAAGGCGAAGTCGCCGGTGGAACCGGTGGGTGCGACGTGGGATGGACGGCCTGACTGGATCCGCATATGGATCCCCAAGGTCAGGTACCTGAAGTACCTGGGTGTCCCGTTGGGGGTATTCTGCCTCGCAGAAGCCTGCTCAGGTCGTCTCGAAAAGGTAGAGTTATCAATCGGCCCGTTCCTGGAAGGCAAGTTCCTTCTGCCGGAACGGGCCGCGGTGTGGAACGCGTTGGCGGCCTTCATCCTCCGCCCTCTGCTTTTTCTGTGCCTTGTCCCCCGTGACCTAAAGAAGAGGACTAAAGGCCGCCTTCTGGGGCAGTGGGAGGTCTCGTGCACCTCTTAAGGACATATGCGCTCCGCGTCGTGACGGAGGAATTGGCTTCCTGACGTTGGAGCGTTTGGACAGACAGCTGCAATGGCGCACCTTCGCCATCGCAGCAAAGACGTGGAACACCCCCTGGTGCGCTCCGACGCGCATCCTCGCCAGTCGTGTATCCAGCACGCAAGGACTCGCGTCTTTCCTTCTGTGCCCCTGCCGGAGAGTCAGGAGATGCGGCCTTCTCCTTGGACGCATCGAAGCCCTGGTGAAGGAAAACAGCTGGACAATATGCAGCCCCGCCAACTCCTCCGCTCGGCAGGAGGAATCCGTTGCGAGGTGGGCCTAGCTGAACAACCCAGGAACCGAAAATTGGAACCGCTTGCGATTCGGCCCCAACGCCGGCTGCACCCGACGGAGCACTCTGAAGTGTCCCGCAAGGAGCACGTGGGCTGAGATCACCCCTTTAGCTTCAACGCTGCCCTTTCTACGGAGGGATTTAACAAGTGGCCTGTTGCCAGAGTGGCAAGTCTCTTGCCAAATCGCAGGAAACGAAAAAAAGATGATCGGTTGGACCATGGGAGAGCTGGCAGACGCCACGACCCCTAGTGCTTTCCCGCGCGGACTTTTGAAATGGAATGAGCTCCTCGGCATTCCGACTGATGACCTGAAGTGGCCCCCAGTATTCATCGGATCCAGACTTGTTCCTCTAAATTGGCAAGAGACGGCGCTTCTGCTGTTGTACTTAGGTCTACCCTGCAACGCGCACTGCTTCCACTAGACGCGGGGAAATTTTCACCCGGTCACGCCATGGTGTTTATTAAAAAACACTTTACATTTGCGGTACTGGGCCCCGCTACGGCCAATATTTCATCGGACCTGCCAGGAAGCCGGTTCTGAGGCCAGCTTGTCCTCCTCGGCAACGGAGGGGATAGGGGGTAAAACAAAAAGAAAAATAAATGAAATAACAAAAAGAAACTATTTGGAGGGCCGGGAAGGGATCACAGCCCGCTGTAGAAGAGGACCATTCTTTCCAGGATGCCCTCGAGGTCCCTCGTCATAGCTACCAGATGGAACCATCCGATCGCGATTCGCAGGTAGCGACCCGCGTGTACGATGAAGTCCCGGTTGCTGCTTCCTCTGTTGGCTTCGCTCCAGGCGGCCACAATCCCTCGGAGGCAGCAGAGCGCTGCCAGGGTTGAGGCTGGTGACAGGGCGTCTCGCACGAAGAGGAGTCTCACAGCGTCTCTGGGGGTACTGCCGACCGGCATAGGGAGGGTCGTAGCATAACGTTTCAACAAGGGCCGGAGGGCACCGCAGTCCACTAACAGATGGGGGAGGGATTCCTTCTCCCCGCACACTGCACAGTTCTGCCCCACGTTCCCCAACGTCCAGTGGTGGCGGCGCTCGTTGCAGGAAAGACCTCAGTGCAACAACAACAGCCCCGTTTCCTGCCACTTGAAGAGGAGGGTGGATGCGTCTGTAAATAACGAGGGCCACTCTAGGTCATCCGCCGGGATGCCAAGCAGCTTGCCCCATCTCCGTATTCAATGCGGGTGAACGCTTGGGGTTGCGGCGTCTGCCAGTTCCCTCATTGTCCACCCGCTTAGATCCTTCTCTTTGCCCGCTATCCGGCAGGAGACTTGCCATCTCGGCTTTCGTCTGTTTCGAAGCGCCCTTCGTAGGAAGGGCAGCGCCGTGGCCAGTGGGGTCGTCTCCGCCCAAGTGCTTCTGGTGGGACAAATGATCATGTTTCGCAGCGTACAGCGGGTGTAAATGCCGGTGCGCAGGCGGTTGCAGGATTCTCCAGTGATGTGTTTCAACTTTGCCCACGTTCCAACTGTTTCTTTCAGCCATACGCTGGAGTTGGCAGGGCTGCAGGCCATCCACCCGTTCCTTTTTGCCAGGGTGGCCATGCGTCCCAGGAGAAGTCCGCATCTTTTTTTCCGGCCGGGGCACAGAAGAAAAAACGCGAGTCCTACAGTCCCGGACAGACGTCTGGCGAGAAGGCGGGCTGGAACGCACCAAGGGGTGTTCCACATTTTTGCTGCGATGGCTAGAGTGCGCGTCCGCAGCTGTGTTTTCCATTCGCTCCATCGTCAGGACGATAAGAATTCCTTCCCGACGTGGAGCGCACAAATCCTTTAAAGGCACATGAGGCCTCCCGCCTCCCCACACAACAATGCGTAGGAAGTCCTTTGTTCTTTTTTCCAGTTCACGGGGTACGGGGCAAACAAAAAGCAGAGGGCGAAGGAGGGGGGCCGCAAACGCGTTCCACACCGCGGCCCGTTCCGGCAAGTAAAGCTTGCCTTCCAGGAACGGGCCGATCGCTGACTCCACTTTTTGGAGACGACCTGACCAGGCTTCTGACTGGCAGAAGTCCTCCAACGGAACGCCGAGGTTCTTCAAGTACCTCTCTGTGGGGATCCCCAAGCGGATCCAGTCAGGCCGTCCGACCCAATTCGCACCAACCGCTATCACCGATGACTTCGCCTTATTTACCCGTAGTCCAGTCCCGCGGCTTAGCAGATCGAAGAAATCCATGACTGCGGCTGCCGGGGCGGACATTAGCAAAAGGAGCAGAAGATCATCGGCGTGAGGCGATACGGCCGGCGTACCTGGACACGAGCTTGGCAGGGCAGCCAATGTCACCCTGTATGCTCTCATCACGAGTTCGAAATAGGTGCTAAAGAGCAGGGGACTCAGGCTGTCGCCCTGCCGGATGCCGCGCCTCACCGGCACGCCGAACCCGTGCTGGCATCTGAAAAACAAGTTGATGTTAGCATTGCGCCAGCAGGAGCGCAGGTAGACCGTTAAGGTGTCCGGGAAGCCAATGCAATCCAAGAGCTCCAGAAGGAGTTCCTGGTCCACGCAATCGAACGATTTGTGCAGATCGACTGCGATCGCTAAAGCCCCCTTCCCTTCCCGGTCGTCCCTTACTTGCTGCGCTGGCGCTTCCAAATCAGGATTGTCGACATTCCGTTCTTTTTCCAAATTTTTCTCGCGTTGCACATGGAACCATGTGCTGGCGAAGAATAGGTTCGCTTCCATGCTTCGCCCGGGAACAGCGTACGTCTGTTCCGGGCTGACGAAGCTGTCAGCTACCTGCCCCAGTCGCGCAGCTCACAGTCCAGCCAGCGGCTTGGAGTCCGTGTTCACAATCGTGATCGGACGCCAGTTGCATAATTTTCTGAGGTCTCCTCCCTTAGGAAGGAGCCTCACCCTGGCTGACCAAAACGAGGCGGGAACACTGCCTTCGTTTCGGATAAGCCGTGTCAATTGGAGCACCAAGGGGGTCAGCTCTGCCGCGAAGCTCTGAATGAACTCCGCCGGCAGGCCGTCCTCCCCTGGAGCCTTACGCTTCTTGAGCCTTTTAATAGCGGGGATGATTTCACCGGTCGTAAAGGGCTCGTCGAGGCTTTCTTTCTCCTCCTCCCCTGTGGCCGGGGCTCCATCTGGGAGCAAGCGTCGCGAGACGTCCCACTCCGCAGGTACCCTGGCGTAAAAGAAGGAGTAAAATCCACGCACGAGGTGACGTATCGATGCCGGGTCCGAGTATTTCTGGTGCAGGTCGTCCAGCACGCTGGGCGGCCCGGATTGCCAGGCTTGACGCTCGGCCCCGGGTTTGTATTCCTCCAAGCGACGGATGTTAGGGGTCCTCGAGAAACGACGGGCGTGCAAATACGCCCTTTCGTTAAGGAAGGACGTGTTTTTCCGTTGCTCCGTCAACAAGTACCGGGAAGTGGTTTCTTCTTGGAAAGTGTGTGTTTTTTCACATCGTTGGTATCCGATGGCATCGCTGCCAGAGGACACCACGATGGAGGTAGGCGAAGGGAAGCCTAGTCCCCCCCCACGGCCTACTGGGTCCGCCGTGGAATCATCCCCGACAACGCCAAGGACGTGGAGCGCCATGGTGGCCGCGCCGAGCGCGGAAACCTTGGCGGAGCAAGCGGCTTACAGGGCCTCAGGATATAAGCCATCTCTGGTTTATAAGGTAGGACCCCTGTTTGATAATCGCACAGCTTAAGCCTTCAGTAAGGCGCTACAGGACTTTTATGTAAGAGAAGAGGATATTGACGGCCTCTCCGTACTCAGCGGGGGGCAGCGCGTGGAGGTCGTCTGCAAAGACGTAGCCTTAGCACAGCGCCTGATAAACACCCCGCTGAATGTGGATGGCCGGAAAATCCTACCGGTTAGCATGGACCGCTCCGTAGTGGTCCATCTAACCGGAATAACAAATCGGATGACGCGCTCGGCGGTCAATTACGAGTTGATGAAATACGGAGAGATACACGCGTTGTGGCCAAAGCTCACCATCTTGGAAGGCTTGCATAGCCATTTCGGAGACCAGGCTGCAGCGCGTGTCACTGTCAATGAGAGTGCTGAATTGCCCCACAAAGTCGAGGTCACGAAGGAATCCGTCGACCTCTGGTACGTAGGGAAACCCCGCTATTGTGGCTTTTGCAATGCAGTAGGGCACTTGCGCAAGCAGTGCCCGAACATTGTCACTTGTGCGGGTTTAAGGGACACGTGCGTCGTGTGTGCCCTAAACGCCCCTCCTTGGTGCCACCTGCTGCCAAAAAGGCGCAGGCTTAAAAAATGAACAAGGTCGAAAGACCTAAGCGAGAAACTGGCCGGCCCCAGCCGCCACCTCCTCTTCCTCTCACCCAAGCGTCGGAGGATAAAACCGCGGAAGACGCGGGAGTTGAGGAAGGAAGGCAACTGGTCAAGGTCAGGAAGGAGAAACAAGTGATGAAAGAACCACTGAAGAAAACGGAAAACAAGAACACGGCCGGCAAAAAGAATAAAGCCGCGCCGTTGTCAGAAAAACTCCGCGAGTGCTCGGTAGCACTGGATCGCGTAAGCGTTCCTGAGGCTGCCACCTGGGGCGACGAGCCTCCCCTAGCTGTTTCCGCCGCGCTCGAGGTTCATGACGACGAACCCTCTGTTTACACAGAAGGTGAGCCGCGCGATGCGCGCGCCGACGGTGAGGACGCCGCCTTCGCGAATGCGGCGGAGGAGCTCGCGGTCACTCTGGCCGAGGTGACAACCCCTCACGCAAGGCCGTGCGCAGGCCGGCTCCGCCGAAGAAGGCCCCCGAAGGTGAGTTCGACCTGGGGGCCGGAAGTGCATTCTCCTCCTCGGATGAACCACCCCGGTAGACGGGACGTAAGTCCTAAAAACCCTCCACGCCTCCCCTCCACGAGCGAGGAGAAGAAGCTGGAAGCCGACGCCAGCGTGGGAAACCTGGAGGTGGAATTCCCACTCACGGAAGCTGTCGAGCAGGCCACCCCCATGAAGGATGGTGAACAGGGAGGCGAAGTCTCCCCTGTAGTCGCCTAACCTGAACAGCCCGCCTCCATGGAGGAGGGCGAACAGGGAGGCGCGACCCCACCTGAGGGTGAACCGGACGACGCGCCGTTACACATGGAGGAGGGAAACCAGGTGCCTTCAGCACCTGACCCTCCCCCTCCACCTAGCGTCCCGCCCGAACAGGTGGCGGACGCCGCAGAGCCAATTTCTCAGGAATAACACCTGGGCTCGCCTGTCGCCTCGGATCCGCATGGCCAGTTGGAACGTCAACGGGCTGCGCGACGACGGCAACAGACGAGATACGGCCGACACCCTGCGTGACTTCGACCTGGCCCTGCTGCAGGAGATCCACCTGATCACCGCGGCAGACGTCCAGGAGATCGAGACGATCGCGGGGGGTCGCCTGTTTTGGCGATGTGGCCTCCGCAACTCCTGCGGGGTCGCGTTCTTCGTGAAGCCGGCCATCGACGCTGCCGTGAAGGGCGTGCGCTTCGATGACGACGGTCGGGTCGGTCAGCTGATTCTCAGCTGGTCCGATTCGATCGACCTGATCGTCACGAATGTATACGCTTCGAGCGGAAAAAAGGGATACAGCGACCGTACCAGGCTGCTGGAAACCCTTATGCGCGAATGGCTGGCCGATACGAACGTGCGGAAGGCACACCTGATAGCTGAGAACTTTAATCTTCGTCTGCTGTCTGGTGAGCTTAAAGAAGAAGTACGCACGGACAACTAGCTGTGCACTGCCATGCGCACACATAACTTGCTGGCGGACGTGGAGGGAATGGACCGCAGCATGGACCACGTCTTCCTGGATGCCGACCTGTGCTCGCGGGTCGGCAAACGGGGGAGAGTTGCGTCGACGCTGTCGGACCATTCTTGGTTAATCGCAGAGGTATGCCCGCGCTACAAAGGACACCCTTTAAGGGCCTGGCGGCTGCCTGGGGACTGGAAGCGGCTCTAAGGTGCGAAGGAACACGTTCGCCAATTCCTGAGAGGCATCACCCTCCGGAATCTCGCTGACTGGGTCATCTTTAAGGAATCGGTTCTCGAGTTCTGCGAGGAGTTTCCGTTGCACCGCCTGCCCCCCGGATTAGGGGAAGAAGCTCCCAACCATACGGCTTATTCACAGGAGCGCCGGAACGAGAGAACCCCAACGTCCGTCGCCTAGCAGAATTCCGAGCCGGGGCCGAGCCCCAAGCCTGGCAATCCGGGTCGGCCAGCTTGCTGGACGACGAGGGCCAGGAACGCTCGGCCCCACCCGCGATCAGGCACCTCGTGCGACGATTCTACTTCTCCCTCTACGTCAAGGCACCCTCAGAGCGTGATGCCTCGCGGCTCCTGCTTCCTGACTGAACTCCGGCAATAGGGGAGGAAGAGACGATTAGCCTCCACGAGCCTTTTACCACTGGCGAAATTCTCGCCGGTATTAAAAGGCTCAAAAGGAGGAAAGCATTAGGGGAGGACGGCCTGCCCTCGGAGTTTCTCCAGTGATTCGCGACAGAGTTGGCACCCCTGGTGCTTCAGTTGACCAGGCTGATCCGAGACGAAGGTGATGTTCCCGCCTCGTTTCCGTTAGCCAGAGTGAGGTTACTCCCTAAGGTAGGAGACCTGAGAACATTGAACAATTGGCGTCCGGTCACGATTGTGAACACGGACGCCAAGCTGACTGCTGGACTGTGGGCTTCGCGTCTTGGACAGGTAGCAGACTCCATAATTAGCCCGGAGCCGACATACGCTGTTCCCGTTCGAAGTATGCATGCCAACCTGTTCTTCGCGAGCACATGGTTCCATATGCAAAAATGTCACCATAAAACAGCGACAAGGATTGGCAACCCCACATTTGGGACCTCCAGCTGGGATGAGAACGCACACCGGGGCAGGGAAGGGGGCCCTAGCGATTGCAGTCGATCTCCACAAGGCGTTGGACTCCGTGGACCAGGAGCTACTGTTGGAGCTTTTGGGTCTCATGGGCTTCCACCCTCTCTTCTCTCCTATCTGCGCTCTTACTGGCGGCATGCTCTAATCAACGTCTACTTTAGCGGACAAACAACGTACGGCGTGCCGTTGCGACAGGGCATACTGCAGGGGACTGAGGCTATCGCCTCAGTCCCCTGCTCTTCAGCACCTACTTTGAGTTGGTGCTGAGAGCGTACAGGGTGACTTTGGCTTCCTTGCCTTGTTCGTGCCCCAGCCCGCCCGCAGTGGCTGCGTACGCCGACGATCTTCTGCTGATGTTGTTCGTGTCCGCCCCGGCAACCGCAGTCGAGGATTTCTTCGATCTGCTAAGCCGTGGGACTGGATTGCAGGTTAACAAGGCGAAGTCGTCGGTGGAACCGGTGAGTGCGACGTGGGATGGACGGCATGACTGGATTTGCATATGGATCCCCAAGGTCAGGTACCTGAAGTACTTGGTTTCCCGTTAAGGGTATTCTGCCTCGCAGAAGCCTGGTCAGGTCGTCTCGAAAAGGTAGAGTTATCAATCGGCCCGTTCCTGGAAGGCAGGTTTCTTCTGCCGGAACGGGCCGCGGTGTGGAACGCGTTGGCGGCCTTCATCCTCCGCCCTCTGCTTTTTGTGTGCCTTGTCCCCCGTGACCTAAAGAAGAGGACTAAAGATCTTCTCCGCATCGCCCTCTGGGGCAGTGGGAGGCCTCGTGCACCTCTTAAGGACATATGCGCTCCGCGTCGGGACGGTGGTCTCGGCCTCCTGACATTGGAGCGCATGGACATACAGCTGTGATGACGCACCCTAGCCATCGCAGCAAAGACGTGGAACACCCCCTGGTGCGTTTCGGCCCGCATCATCACCAGCCGTGTGTCGAGGAAGCAACTACTCGCGTCTTTCTTTCTGTGTCCCGGTCGGAAGGTCAGGAGATGCGGCCTTCTCCTTGGGCGCATGGAATCCCTGGTGAGAGAGAACGGCTGGACGGTATGCAGCCCCGCCAACTCCTCCGCTTTTCTGGAGGAATCCGTTGGGACGTGGGCCAAGCTGAACCTTCAGACCGGACGTGAATGGAACCGCCTGGGACTCGGCCCCAACGCCTGCTGCAACCTACGGATCACTATGAAGTGTCCCGCCAGGAGCACGTGGGCAGAGACCAGTTCTTTGGCTTCGACGCTGCCCTTCCTACGAAGTGCTCTAACCAGCGGCCTGGCGCCGAAGTGGCACGTCTCCTGCCGGATCGCAGGCAGGGAAAAGAAAATGAGCGGTAGGACCATGGGTGAACTGGCAGATGTCACGACCTCGAGTGCCCTTCAGCGTGGACTTGTTAGATGGAGCGAGCTGCTCGGTATCCCGACGGATGACCTCAAGTGGCCCATAGTATTAATCGGATCCAGGCTTCTCCCGCTAAAGTGGCAAGAGTCGGCACTGCTGCTGTTGCACTGGGGTTTTCCCTGCAATGCGCGCCGCTTCCACTGGACGCGAGGAAGTGTAAGCCCTGAGTGTGCCAGGTGTGGAGAGCGGGAATCGCTTCTTAACCTTCTAGTTGACTGTGCTGCCATCCGACCCCTGTGGGAACGGTTCGGGGCGACCCTCGGGCTCCCACTGTGCAGCGCGCCCAGAGATGTTCTTAGGCCCCTCTTCTCGCGGGACGCCCTGCAGCCCGCCGCAGCCCTCTGCTGCATCCGGAGCATCGTGGCGGCCTGGAGCGACATTTGCGATGAAGGAGTGGATGCCAACGAGAGGGAAGTCATCCCGTATGCTGCGAGCTGCATGCGAAGAGCTGCGAGATGGCCTCATCTGGGACATACGCAGAAGGACCTAGAGAGAATCCTGCGAAGGATGGACCCTCCTCCTAGTGGATAGTGATCCCTTCCCCTCCCTCCAAACTCCTTTTGTTATTCTTTATTTAATTTTTTTTTGTTTTCTCCCATACTCCCCTTTACTGCCGAGGAGCGTCACGCCGGGCTGCGTCCCGGTGTCCCGGCAGGTCCGGTGTTGTGCGGCCGTTAGTGGGGCCTCGTACTACGTTTTTGTAGAGTTTCAATAAACGCCCCGGGCGTAACCGGGTGGCAACACTAAATCCCCGGGGCAGGCGGTGTACAGGGAACTCCTCACAGAACTCGAGGACCGAGGCCTTTATGCGGTCCCAGTCTTGAAGATTCCGGAGGATGACGCCTCCCAGTACTTGGAGGAGTAGTTCCACCGCATCTGAGATGCGCGTCCAGTCCCCGGGCAGACGTCACGCTTTTGATGGTGGTCCTTTGTCGCGAGGCATAACCTCGAATATCAACCGCAAATGGTCCGATAGCGTCGACGGAAGTTTCCCTCGTCTGCCGACCCGTGGGCACAGGTCGGCATCAAGGAAGACATGTGCGTTATGTCCCCCAACAAGTTTTGCGTGCGCATAGCAACGCACAGCTCGTTGGCTGCGTCTGTTTGCCCGCAAGGCACACCTGAGAGCAGGCGGATGTTGAAATCCCCACCGATCAGATGCACTTTGCGTACGTTTGTATCCACCATCCAGTCGCGCTTCAGGGTTTCGAGGAACCGGGAACGTTCCTCGTACCCGCATCCTCCGCTCGGAGCATACACATTGGTCACGACAAGGTCGATCGAGTCGGACCACCTAAGGATGAGCTGGCCAACACGACTGTCGTTGTCGAAGCGTACGTCCTTGACGAAGGCGGTGACTGCTGGCTTTATAAAAAAGGCGACGCCACAGGTGTTGCGAGCGCCGCATCTGTAAAACAGACGACCACCTGCGATCCTCTCGATCTCCTAGGCGTTCTCCGCGGTGATTACGTGGATCTCTCGCAGGAGCGCCAGGTCGAAGTCGCGCAGGGTGTCGGCCGTATCCCGCCTGTTGCCGTCGTCGCGCAGCCCGTTGACGTTCCAGCAGGCTATGCAGATCCTACGGCGACAGGCGATCCCAGGTGTTAATCCTGAGAAAGTGGCAATGGGGCTCCCGCCACCTTGTTGGGCAGGACGCTAGGAGGAGAAGGTGCGTCGCGCACCGCTTCTCTTTCCTCCATGGGGGCCGAGTCTTCGTCATGGCCGTGCAGAGGAAGGGGGGTTTCACCCACCTGTACTTCCTCCTCCATGGGGGTCGCCAGCTGCACGTTGTCAGAAAATGAGAGATTCCCACCCTCGCCTCCCACGCTGCCGGCTTACCCCTCGGGTGCCAGTTCATCCCCCTCCTTCTTGATCCGTGTGCGCCTCCTGGGATTCTGGGACTCGCGTCCCGTCTACTTTGGTAGCGCATCCGTTGAGGAGGACGCACTTCCGGCATCCGGTTCGGTCTCACCTGCATCCGGAGGCTTTCTCGCGGCCGGCCTTCGTCAGCTTTTCCGGGAGTTCTTCTCACGGCCTTGCAGTTCTGTTTCGAGTTCTTCCACCGTCGGCTGGAATTCGGCCTCCTCGATCGCGTCCAGCGCGGCGCGCGGTTCCCTCTCTGCTTCCCCAGAGGGTTCGCCATCGACCGTCGCAGCTTCGGCGGACGAGAATAGGGGGATTGCTCCCCCGGTGGCGGCATCTAGTGCCGCCAAACGCTCTAATTTTACCAAACAAGCGCGAAGTTTTTCGCGGAACGGTTTTTCGCGCTGCGTTTTTGTTTTCCCCGCGCTTCGTTCGGGACTCCAGGGCTTTCTTCTGGGCTGTACCGTCTGCCAGACTTCGCCGTCGCCAGCGTCGTCGGCAGTGCTTTCAACCGACGTTTGCTGGGATGGCTTAGGGACTGGCATCTGGCTCCTTACGGCCTGCTCCATGGTATTCGTCTCTCCCGCCCGTTTCCCCTTTGCCTTTTTCGCAGCGGGAGAAACCGGGATTTCTCGTCTTGGGCACACCTTGCGGATGTGGCCCTTGTTTCCACATAAGTGGCATTTGATGTTAGGGCACCGTTTATTTAAGTGCCCTGTAGCATCGCAATGGCCACAATATTTGAGCTTTCCCACGTACCAAACATCGACTTTTTCTTCGCCGATATTTAGTTTGTGGGTAAACCCACCATTTTCCGGTAGTGTGACGCGAGCAGCGGCCATCCCACTGAATTGTCCTTTGTACGTTCGGAAGACATTGGGTTTGGCCCAATACGGGTGCACTCTACTGTGTTTTAACAACTCCTCATGGACGCTGGTTCTGTCCATTCGGAGTGATACGCCCGTGAGGTGGACCACGACGGAGCGGTCCTCCGTCACAGGGAAGATCCTGCGGCCTTCCACCGTAATAAAGGTGTTTAGCAGGCGCTGCGCTAGACTCGCCTCTCTGCAAGTCAGCTCAACTCGCTGCCCCTTACTAAGGACGGAGAGGCCCTCGAGGTCTTCCTCCCTCACATTCAGTCTTTGCAGCTCCATTTCAAAGGAGCGTGCAATTTTCTCATTGTACACACTGCCTACCTTGTAGATCAGTGACGGTTTGTAGCCGCTGTCGTTGTAGGCAGTCTGCTCCGCTACTGCAGCCGGGGATGGTGCAGCAACGACGGCACTCCAACTCCTCGCCGTTGGCGCAGAGGACGCGGGAAAGTGTGAGGCCTCAGTGTGCCAGGTGCGGGGAGCAAAAGTCGCTCCCATACCTTATATTAGATTGAGATGCCCTCCGGCCACTTTGGGAACGGTTCGGGACGACCCTAGGAATCCCTACGGGCACTGCACCCAGAGACTTTTTCCGCCACTCTTCGTGCGGGACGCCCTGCAGCCAACAACAGCCCTTGCAGTCCTGTGCTGAGTTCAAGGCATCGTGTCGACTTGGAGCGATGCCAACAGCGAAGATGAAGATTGGAACGAGAGGGAAGTCCTCCAGCACGCAGTACGCTTCTTGCGGTGAGCTGTTCGATGGCCCCATCTGGGAAATATGCGGACAGACCTCGAAGGCTTCCTTCGACAGATGGGCATTCCTCACAGCTTCCGGTGATCCATTGCCTGCCCACCAAACTTTTTTTCTTTGTTTATCTCTTTTATTTTTCTTTTTGTTTTTTACCCCATCCCCTTTCGCTGTCGGGGAGTGCCACGCGGGGCTGCGTCCCGGTGCCCTGACAGGTGGCGTGTCTAAGGCAGAAGTGGGGCCTTATACCACGAATCATAGAGAGCTTTTTTGAATAAACGCCCCGGACTTACCCGGGTGGCAACACCAAGCCCTGAAGGCAGGAGATTCATAGGAAACTCGTCGCAAAACTCCCGGACCAAGCGCTTGAAGCGGCCCCAGTCCTGAAACGTCTGCAAGCTGAAACCTCGTATGAATCCGCAGAGATGCTCCGCGGCTTTCGAAGGTTTCAGCCAGTCCCCCGGTAAGCGCCACGCAGATGACGGGGGAACTTTATCGCGTGAGCGCACCTCGAATACGATCCGGTAATGGTCCGACAGTTCCGACGGTAACTTGCCGCGTTTGTTCACGCGTGAGCATAGGTGCTGCTCAAGAAAGACGTGATCTATGCTGTCGGCCATTTCTGAATCTCCTGGGAATCAGTTGCGCGTGTGCATCTCTGCGCAAAGGTCCTTCACGCGGTGCCGAAGTGTGTCGGACGCACCTGACAGCAGGCGAAGGTTAAAGTCACCTGCGATTAGGTGCGCTTTACGCACTCCCGCTTCGTCCAGATATTCGCGCCTCAGGATAAGGAAGAAATCCCTCCTTGCCTTTGTTCTTAGCGCGTCGCTGCTGCTTGGTGCGTACACATGGTAATGACCGGATCGATGAAGTCGGACCACCAGATGGTCAACTTTCCGACGCAACCGGCACTATCGAACCGTACGCCCTTTGCCGCAGCCTACACAGCATTCCGAAGCAGAAACGGAACACCGCAAGAATTCACGGCGAGGCAACGCCACATCAGCCGTCCACCCGAGATAAGCTCGATCTCCGTTGCTTGGTGCGCGAAGATCACGTGTATCTCTTGCAGCACTACCAGGGCGAACGATGCCGGGGTGGAGGCCACGTCTCGTCTCTTGCCTTCGTCGCCTAGCCCGTTAACGTTCCAACAGGCAATTCGCAGACGGCAACAACAGGAGATTCCCGGCATGAAGGCTGGGAACGTGGCGTTGCAGCACCTGTCAAGGGACAGGTGGGAGGAACGAGTAAGGGGACCGCGGCCATCTCAGGCACTTGAAGCACCTGGGGCACAGACTCTACCATTTCCCTCCCTCCGGGGTCGCAGCGTAGCGTTACCTCTCGAGTAGAGTCCCCGAAGTTCCCCACTTTCTTCGCACGCTCGCTTCCCTCGATTATCTCTCCCTTTTCCACGAACGGAATAATTTTGCAGGTAGCCTTCTTCGTGCGACTGGCCTTCGGGCGGGAGGCCGCGATGCCGCAGGCTGCGTTTTCCCCCTCTACGTCAGAGTTCCGAATCTAAGACTTCTTGATCGAGGCCTTAAGGCCTTCTTCGCGGATTTGGGGAGACAGTACAAGGACGCAGCCAGCTGCTCCGCCGCTCGCTCAAAAGCGACGTCTTCGAGCATGCGTTAGACGACGGACGCCACCGCCGGGTCGATATCCTCCGGCATTAATTTGCCGGAGGGCTGAAAGTCGGCAGCGACGAGAGTAATTTTGCCGCTCTCTTCGACCGCAGGAATGCGTTTGATGACGAGAAAGCAGCGTTTGATCTTTTCGCGACGCGGCAAATTCTCGGTGCGTTTGGCAAGATTTTTTTTTGGTTCCTTGAGGCTTTTCTGCCTCTTGGATTTTACTACCTGCCATCCAGGTTCCTGGCCGCTCTCCTTGACCTTCTTTGAGTTTTCCGGGATCTCGGAGCTGACCTTCACTTGGGGCACGATAGTTATCTTGTTAGCGGGGGTCTCTCTTGGGCTGCCTGAACCCATTATATTTTGGCCGCGCGCTTCTCCGCATTCCGTGAGGACGCGACGCGGACTTCATTTTGCGGGCACACCGGAAGAGTGTGCCCGGGTTGTTTGCATTGCTTGCACTGCAAGTGGGGGCACCTTTTTTTCAGGTGACCTGAAGTGCTGGAATGCCCGCAGAAATGCGGCTTACGAACTTACCAGATGTCAACGGGGACGCCGTTGACCTCCAGCTTTTTCTGTAAAGAGCAACCCTCGCGGACCGTGATTCGCGCGGAAGCCTGACCGCAATTCAGCAAATCGCTCCCAAAACGAAGTCGGCTTTTTCCACAACGTGTGGTAGGTTCTAAATTTAATTAATTATTTTCGGAAAGCCTCTTTGGCCATCCGGAAGGTGATTTCAAGGAGATGGATTACGATAGAACTATCCTCCGTGATGGGGAGGAGCCGGCGATTCCCCAAAGAAACAGGTGTACGGAGCAGACGCGGGACAAGACTTGCTTCTTTGCAAATCACCTCAACGTACTGTCCATTACTCCTGATGGTCATCGCCAAGAGCTCCTCCTGGGGTACTTTGAGGGAGTGCATCGCTTTCGAGAAAGCGCGCGCACTCTGAAAGGAGTAAAGGTTGCCTACTTTGAAGAGTAGAGGGGGATTGTACCCTTCTCCAGGTAAGCTTTCAACTCAGCCGCAGCCGCTTGCGTTGGCGCCTGAGTCACGAAACTTTAGCTTCTCCCTAGCGAGGGAGACTCTTCTGGGTTCCCGGGCGGAGCATGGATGCCAACCTGTTCCTCGCCAGCACCTTTTCTGCGCTCTAATAGGAAAGGGTCAGGATAGGCAAGCGGACTACCGAAATGTCCAAGCCAAGAAACAAGATAGTTAAGGAGGGGAAGGAGCCCTCTTAGTCGCAGTCGATTTGCTTAAAGCATTCGACCGTTTTGACCAGAGGCTCCTGCTGGATCTTTTGTAACGCTTGGGCTTCCCGGTCTCTTTGCTGACCTGCCTGCGATCCTGCTGGCGCGACGCGATCATACAGATCTTTTTTAGGAAACACCGTGGACGGCGTAAGGTACGGCGGGGCATACGACAGGGCAATAGCCTGAGTCCGCTGCTCTTTAGCACCTACTTTGAGTTGGTGCTGAGATTGCACATGGTCACTTTGGCCCCCTTGCCGAGCTCGTGCCCTGACACCCTTGTCGTAGCAACCTATGCCGACGATCTTCTGCTCCTGTTACCTATATACACCCAGGCGTAGATGAATGTTGATTTCTTCGACCTACTTAGCCGTGAGGCTGAATTACAGGTTAACGGGCGAAGTCGTCGGTGGTGCCAGTTGGTGCGGCGTGAAAAGGGTAGCCGGACTGGGTCCGTTTAAAAATCCCCACGGTGCGGTACTGCAAGTACCTCGGTGTACCGATGGGTGATGATCTCCCTTCAAATGCGTGATCCAGCTGCCTTCAAAAGGTAGAGACGGCGATCGGCCCGTTCCAAGGCCGCAGGTTTTTCCTGCCGGAACGGGCCGCGGAGTGGAACGGGTTCACGGCCCCCCTCCTCCGTTCCCTGCTTTTTGTTTGTCCCCTCACCACAGAGACTAAAAAGAGGACAAAGGACCTCCTAAGGATTGCCCTGTGGGGTAATGGGATGGCCCGAGTCTCGCTTGAGGACTTGAGCGCTCCGCGTCGGGACGGCGGTCTCGGCATCCTGACTCCAGAGCGGCTGGAGCTCCAGCTCCAGTTTCGGCTACTCGCCCTAGTGGCGAAATATTGGAATAGTAGCTGGTGCGAGCCCGCACGTCTTCTCGTCGAAAAGGCTACAGGCAAGGTGGGACTGTCATCCTTCCTTGGGCTTCGTCGTCGCCGCCAAGTCTGTCACTGCGGGTTGCAGCTACGGAGAGTTTCTGATGCGATGTGCATGAACGTATGATGGCTTTCCTGTCTCCCCGTTAACGGAACCGCCTGACTCCAGGAAACCGTTTACTCGTGGACGACAAGCAACGAGCACCGCGCCGGACAAGATCGAGGGCAACTGTTTGCTCGCAATGACCGCCTCACGCTCCGTGAGATCCTGGAGCATCCCCAAAAACGATCGTGGGCGAGAAAAACTCCCCTCGCCGCAATGCTGTCTTTTCTTGGGGAACATTTAGATAGCAACACTGCAGTGAAATAGAAGGTGTTCATAAAAATCTCCGGTAGGAAGAAAAAGATCAGGGAGTGGAAAACGGGAATTCTTTGCGATACTTCTTCTTGGACTAAAGCCTCTATTAAACTTTCGCGCTAAGGCGAGCTTTTAAAAGTTTCGACGGAACAAATAAATTGGCTCCCGGTGCTAATAAAACCCTCCACCCTCCCCCTAAATTGGCAGGAATCGGAATTACTGTTGCTGCATTGGGGACCTCCTTGCAACGCCCGCCGGCAACATTGGACTTGGGGAGCGTTTAACCCTAATTGTGTGAGGTGGGAAAAAATAATTCCCTCCTCCTCCTCCTTATGGATTGCGTTGCTCTTCGGCCCCTTTGGAACCGCATTGCCTCGGGAATAGGTAAATTCTGTAGCAATCCCAGAGACGCTATTTGGTCTATCTTCGTTTGCGACGGACTTCGGTCAGCGGCATCGTTAGCAGTCATGTGCTGCTTTCTTGGAATCGTGGTTGCTTTGTGCAAGGCAACGGGAGTACCACGCAAGAAGGCTGCCGTCCAATGCTAAGTCGAATTTATGAGGACGGCGACCGGATGGACCCATCTGGATTCATTTATCAAAGAACACCTTGCAGACATTCTGGAAAGAATGGTACGGCCCCGCAGCAAACTGCGATCCACTCCCGTGTCCAACAGATCTTGTTTTCATATAGTTTTTATTTTTATTCATATCTTTTTGTTTTGTCCCAGCCCCCTCTGCTGATGTGGTTGACCGTACCGGACTGCGAAGCGGTGACCCGGCAGGCTTGTTGCTGTGTACTGCCGGGTTGCTAAACCACCAGTTCAGCAAGATAATATCGTTCTACTTGCACGTATGAACGCCCCGGCGCAAACGGGTGAGAAGCAAGCTCACTTATGGCAAAGTCGCGGAGGTACTGGCGAAGATGCTCCGCCGCCTCCGGGTAAAATAACCAGTTTGCTGGCATCCTTCAAACACAGTTTATGGGCCTCTTGCCTAACAAGAGCAACTAGAACTCGAGCCTGTTGTGGTCTGAAAGCACGGACAGCATGGGACCTCTCTGACCTACACGGGAGAGCAAGTGTTCAACGAGGAAAACATGGTCCGCTGAAGTCGCCATAACAGGATCGTTAGCGAACAAGTTGCAGGCGTGCACGTACTCGTACATCTCTTCCACAAGCAGAAGAACCCTCTGCGCGTGATTTCTTGTTCACGCGAATGTTTTTGGCCTTTAAAGAGCCAACGGATGGAGGTTGCGAGGCTTTTTTGGGAGATTTTTCTTTTCTCCTCTCGGACAGGAGAACAGAAAAATCTTCCATCAGCCGTCACGATTTTCTGACGCTTCCGCGACTTTTATCTCGGAAACCTCCGGAGTTTTCGCTGCCGCCTTTAGGGGCTTCGCTTTCGCCACGCCTTTAAAAGGAGGCAGCGCAGTCACATTCTTGGCAGTCGGGAGATTCCTTCTCTCTTGCCGAGTCGGTGACCTTGCTTCGTGGCTCATGAAATTGCGCGCACAACGACGATTATCAGTTGATTGTGATCGTGTGTGCCCGGAGAGGGAAAGTATCCAGAAGAAAGTGAGTGTGGACTAGAGTGTGCTGCATAGGATCTCCTCATACAGCTACAAAAGAAGCGCCGAGGAGATCACGGCGGAAGACCTGCAGTCGTCATGTGCAGCAAGACCAGCTGCCAGGATGCAGGCACCTGAAGGAGGAGTGGAGAGACCGTCGTCCCCCATGGAAGCCATGGAGGTAGCGTGCGGCAACGGCGAGGTGGTGGCAGGCATGCCTAGGATCGCGCCCGCGGCGGGCTTTGCTGCGCCGGCGGCGGCGATGCTAAGGGTCGTGCCCGCGGCGACGACAGCAGAGGTCGTGCCCCCGGCGGCGACGGCGGAGGTCGTGCCCGCGGCGGCGACGCCGAGGATCGTGCCCGCGGCGGGGAAGGTCGCGCCTGCGGCGGAGATGCCGAGGGTGACGCCCGCGGCGGCAACGGTGGCGACGTCGAGGGTTGCGCTCGCGGTGGCGGCATCCCAGGCAGGATTCGCGGGCGTCTACGCGGTGCAGGGCGAGACGCCATCTTGTTCGGCTGAGGCGGCGCAGCCCTTTTCGTATCCGTCGGTGGCGGCTGGACGAGCGAGTGTCCACCCGATTAAAAAATTTGGAAAGCCGCTATGTGAAAAAGTTCAAAAGATAGATCGGCGGATAATCGAGCTAGGGCCGAATGTAAAGCCCATTATTCTCAAGACTGGGATAATAAAATTCAACAACATCAGGGAGGTGTATTTGTCCCTGGATAAAACAGATATCGATTTCGATTGCATACAGGCGACTATACCAAGTAGCAACGGTTTCACAGTATTTACAGACTGTGAAAACATCAGAAAGAGATACATCCAGAAGGGGATCAATATTCAAGGAAGGACGGTTTGTGGTATTGGCGAGATGCCATACACGACCGTCTCCTTAAACGGCATTTCCATCCTCACACCGCAGCTAACGGTGTGGACCTTATTGGAGTAGTTTAGGGAGGCTCTGGACCTTGAATTAAAGAACTTCTCTAAAAATATATTCTCTGGCGACATGATCGCTAACATGAAGATGAAGGACGGAGCTGTTATACCTGGATAGGCGTTCATTGACGAACAATCCCAGGGAGTGAACATGCGCTACCGGCAAAAACTTATATTCTGCACCGGGTGCAAGCAGTTCGGCCACAGGGCCGGTACTTGCCCAACATGCCGTTGCTTCCGCTGCTGCAAAGTAGGACATCAAGTCCGAAGCTGCTTGCAACCGGAGGTGTGCTCCTTCTACAAGAAGAACGGACACGATAAATGAAGCTGTCTATAATTCCCCAATCGCAGAGGGATTCGAGGACTCTGTCAAGTGAGAGAGAGAAACATCAAGGATGCCTAACAGCCTCAGAAGTTGGCAAAAAGGCCAAAGAAGGAGAAGGAAGCCGTCCAGATATCGATAAACGGCTTCATCGAGGTAGGGAAGAAAGGAAACAGGAGGATGCTCGTCAAGGAGCAAAAGACCCCTCTTATCCTAGAAGGAGCAGCGCAGGAAGGCAAAAAGATAAAGGTAGCGCAGGAAGGCGCGGAAGAAGGAAACCAGGAAGCCATTCCAGTGTCGCAGGAGGCCCTGCAGTCCACGGAGAAGTTCGCAACACTAGCGCGAGAAGTGCTGGACGTGCAAAGCGGGCCACAGCGAGAGCAAATCTTGCAGAAGATCTGCAATGCACAGGAGAAGTTGAACCAGGTTGTGGATGTCACCGAACGCGAGACGCTAGAAGAACAGCTTCTCGAAGTAAAGGAAAACTTCTGCGCCACGATCGAGATAGAAGCGCTATTCCGAAAATTGATCGCGCGAGCCGAACACTCTACGGAGGAGGCGAAAGTAATTGACCTCACCGGAATGGAGAGTCACGCCGGCAGTGAGAAGACCGTTGCTTCTTCATCGTCTGGAAGACCACGCTCTCTCAGACGGAACAACCTCTGTAAGGCCTAGAAATAGGCTTACACCTCCTATGGCCTCTTTCCTATCGACCTCCAGGAGGCTGAACATCACCTCCTGGAATGTAAACGGTATGGTCGACCAGGGAAAAAGAAAAAGGATTGTGCGGACCATCGCACAACAAGACATAGTGTGCCTGCAGGACACCCACAAGATATGTCTCGAGATTAGTCAAGAAATGGAACGGCGATTCAGCAGGCAGATGTTCGTCAGCGAGGCAGAACGGAACACGCAGGGTGTGGCGGTCCTAATCAAGAACAACTTGGTCCCCACTATTCTGGAAGTGTTCTGTCCCCAACCCGGACGAATCATCGCCGTGCGACTGTCCTGGTCCGCTACTGTTCACCCCATCCTGGTGAACGTGTAGGGGCCGCACAGGCTGAAACATCGTTGTGCGGAGGCGCTGCATGCAGCACTCCGTGAAAAGGTCGCCCCCAAAGACGTCGTGATTGTTGCTGGCGATCTCAACATTTCGGATGAGATCACCCATTCCCAAGATGCCAGGGGAAGGACTGCGTATCGGCGGCTATCCGACGAGTTCGGACTGGTGTGGCGAACATCAAGTCACAAGCCGATCCATCAAGTACTCAACAGCACAGAACTAGGGAATTGCTTTCAGGGTTTTCGAGACACATTGACCACTCTGTCGGATCACCCTTGGTGCGGTTTTCCCTAAGAACGGAGAATCCTCGGCAGAGGCAAGGCATCAGGGCGGCGCTCATTAGCATGCCCGCCTGGTTCGAGACACATCCTGGACATCAGGAGTTCCTTGAAACGATTCTGAAGACCACAAAAATCAGAAGAGTCGCCGACTTGGACAGCTTGAAACACAGGATACACCTGTTTGCAAATATGCAATTCGGGTATACGCGCTTGAGGCAGGAGGCGTACCGCGAGCTGAACATCCAAGATCGCTCACTCTCAAAGTACTTCGATCAGTACAAGAGTCGGTACGTCCTCAACAACATACAAGGGGAAGTCGGCGTGCTGGAAAAGAGAAATCTGGCAACAGATATCTTCTGCATCCAGTACGACGGTCAAGAGCGACAGTCGTCCGAAGATATCGTGGAAGCCTTTCACAGGCATTACACGAAACACTTCAGGCGACAACATCTCTGTCGCTCTAGTCAACAAGCCTTTCTGAGCTATCTGGAGATCAGGACCGACGACCTCCAGCGGAACAGACTGGAGGAGGAATTCTCCGAAGAAGAGGTGAAGACTGCTCTTGGACAACCCCGTAAGGATGTGGCGGCGGGCCCTCAAAGTGTACCCATCACGCACTATGAGCGGTACCTGCATGCCTACCTGCGCTTGTTCCACCAGTTGACCCTGTGCATCTGCGAAGAAGGAAGACTTTTACAGTCCTTCTATGAGAATAGGATGAGATTGTTGCCGAAATGAGGCGACCCAACCCAGATCGCTCAATGGAGGCCAATCTGAATCCTGAACTCCGATGGCAATTGTTGGCGAATATCTGGTCTACCTGCTAAGGCAGGTTCATTTCGAAGCTGATCTCTCCGGTCCAAACGTGTGCAGTCCCTGGACGTCACATGTCGGACAATGTCAAGTGTGTTCAAGCCACCGTGGGACTCAGCCGATACGTCGACGAGAACCTGGCGCTGGTGTTCTCTGACATGGAGAAGGCTTTCGACTCAATTGACCAAGGAATGCTGCTGAAGGTTCTCGAGAAGCTAGGCCTTCGGGAACACTTGAGGAACTTCGTGAGGGTGGTACTCAAGAACCAGTACTGCCGAATCAAAGTCAACAGCCAGGAGACATCAGCAATCCGGATGGAATGGGGAGTCCGGCAGGGCGATTCGCTAAGTCTGATGCTGTTCGTCATCTACATGGAGGCGTTGTCGTCCTTTATCAAGAAGAACGGACGATTGCAAGGCATAATAATCGATGGCCAGCGTCTTACCCATCTGGCATACGCTGATGATCTACTCTTCCTTATCAAGGGAGAGAGAAATCAACGAGCGTGTCTGGATGTGGTAGACCTGATGGATCAAGGCCTGGGTCTAAAGATCAACGCCCAGAAAAGCCAGCTCTTGCCCGTTGGTATCCTCGATCTCTCCGCTCTAGCAAGGAGAGGATTCCGAATGGTGGACACGGCCAAGAACCTGGGTGTCTACGTTGGCGACGACTCCGCGTCGAAGCTATTGTGGACCGAGATCCTAGGGAGAACGGCCAAGGAAGCAGCCAAGTACACCCGAACTGACGTTGGGATGAAGCGAAAGGCCAACATATACAACGGAGTACTCCTCTCAAAAGTGCTTTTCGGGGCGGCCTCGACAACGATAAACAAGAACACCACGGGGTAGTTCGACAGACTGCAGAGAAAAACACTGTGGGGCCACTATCGTCCAAGTGTTCGAGTGAAACCCCTGTGTCGTCTTAGGGAAGAAGGCGTTTCCGGGATGAAGTCGCTTGAACACTCCATAGAAATCATGGATACGCGACACATCCTGGACATTGCCACTCACTGGGATGACTGGCCGTATGCGGCGCACAGGGCCTACGCGTTGCTGTTGAACAACTCGAAAGGCCTGATGACTGCGCTGCTAGGCCGAGCAGGCGAATGGACAAAAATCGACCCAACCTGGACGAGGAAGCAACGGCTGGTGCGAAAGCACAAAATCAAGATCGTGCCAAGAAGTAGGGAACTCTGGCAGGACGAGTCCATTTGGTGATCCCTTGGATGCTTTCAGTCCCTCCGGACACGATAAGCTGGATCCACCAGCGGTCCAGTGTTACCCTGAAACGAATCCAGGAGTGGAGGCGAGGAGGGTAGCTACATCACACTCGTATACTTACGTATCTAGAGATGATGTTAAAAAGGTTTACCCACATGACCCACGAGGTGTGGATCAACCACAACGACCTCTTGTGGTCTAGGATAACCAAAATAAACCTTTCAAAAACTCATCAAAAAACACGTTAAGATCAGTGCCCTCCAGGAAGCCGCGGATCGCTACGGAAGTGAACGAATCAACCTGTTAGCGTTTGGAGCACCGATCTGGAGGAGTGACCTTCCTGCCGGACACGCAGGACAACCTCCTAATGTTTTATCATGGAGGAAACCAAAGCGGATCCAGACTTGAGTACTTCACCAAAAGACGGGAAGATCGAGTCTGCGAGGCTTGTGGCGACACCGAGACTTCACGTCTTAACGTGTCACAGATTGCTACACGACTTGCTCAACCTGTAAAAGGATCAATTTACTCACCACCAGCTCCACAATGGAGATCCTCGAGGGAATGTTTCAGGGAGATGGTAATGGTCGTTGTTACAATCCCATGGTGAGGATGACCATTGCTCTTTTCACCACCGCTATACTTGTGCGGTGGTGGAAGATGAGGAAAGCCAGGAGAGGCGCATCTCCGATGGAGATCCCTCAAAAACTCATCAAGAAGGAGATCGGTTACAGGATTTGTGGACGAATCCATGCCTGGACCTACCGACTTATCCTGAAAAGGATTGAAGACGACGACAGGGACCAAACGTCAGGAAACCCATCCTGAAAGCAGAACTTGTAATATCCCCAAGGACTCCACAGTGATGTAAATTGCGTATGTTGTGTGAATGTGATTGTGGAATGAATGTGTTTTCAAAAATGGAAAATAAATTCACCCCACTGCTTGTCGGACTTGGGGAAAATTTTCGAGTCCGTGAAGGGGAGGCTGCCTGCAGCGTGTTTTTACGTGGCGCGCCCCTTCTTGCTACGGGTTTTGTAGCCTCCGCAGAGGACCCTGCGTTCAATTGGGATTTTGCCAATTAAGGAAGGGATTGCGGGTTGGAGCTGGAAGTCTTCGCTGTGTGGCGATCTTCCTGCTCTCCTACCTTTCCTATCGAGAGTCTTTGGAAATCTCCCGGTTCCTGGTTTGGAGAGGTGCTTCCCAGTACGACAACTAGAGCATACGAAGAAGTCTGTAAACCGGCGATGAATGCCGTCGATGTCCTTTTTGACCTTGTCACGAAGATGAGGCCACCTAGCAGCCTGTTCCATCAATTCTGCTGCAAACCGGTGAGACTCCCTTCGCTGCGCTGACACCTCCAGGGCGTAGCGGGCCTTCACGATGGCGCGAATGCACACATGGTTGCGACAACCGCGCCTACCGAAAATCCATTCCTCCTGATGAAGCGCCGCAGCACATCAATGGCAGTGTCTCCCTGCGGTAGGAAGGTTCAAATCAGCCTTCGCCACAGTTCACGGAGGTCACAGCAGTCCAATAAGAGGTGCGGAAAACACAGGATCTCTCCGCACCTCGAACAGTTTCGCAGAGCAGCTCCCCTGGAAACGATGCCTCGCTGCCGATTACAATAGCAGCCGCAGTGTAAAAAGAGCAGCACATCTTGTTTCCACTTTAAGGGGAACACGGAGCTGTCCAAACAAACGGGGGGACCACTATCTCTTCGAGGGGTACACTTAAATGTTCACTCCACCGAAGCAGGCCCTCAGGCCGATTACGAAGCGTGGCAGTTTCCAACAGCTCCTTTGTCTTCAAGCTGCCTAGGAGCTTACTTACTCCCTCTATTCTGCAGAAGAGCTCCCATTTCGCAGGTAGGCAATTGTCGTTGCTTGCCCTGAGGGCACACAGTGCTGCGGCGAGTAATGTGGCGGCCAGGCGATCCGACTTCTTCTTGTCCTGCATGACTTTGTCTTATTTATGTCTAAGGAGTAGTCGTGGGCGTCGAGGATCTTGCAGAGGCGTCCCTTTGGAAGCTGCCCACGATGAAAAAGATTCCTGCCGCCATGCATTAATGTTCATGGGGCGGCAGGAGATCCAACATTGGGCTTCCAGCAGTAAGGAGAGCTGCCTCAGCTGGAAGACAAACCCTATCCTGGTGTGCCGAAAGAGGGGCAGCAACAAAAGTAGTCCCTCGCTTTGCGTTCACCGGTACAACGAAGCACTTGGTCCTCTTGAGGCTTACGCCCGTCTTCCGACGAATGTGCTCGAAGAAGTCTTCGAGCCAGGACGCCATGGTGGACATGGGCAGCAACAGGAGAGGGTCGTCAGCATATGCGGCCACGGCCGGTGTTCTTGAGCAGGAGCTCGTCTGGTTGGCCAGCATCAGCCTGTACGCCCTAAGCATAAACTCAGAGATAATGCTGAAGAGCAGGGGCCTTAAGCTGTATCCCTGCCTGATACCCCGCCGTATGGGAACGCCGTACACGTGGCGCCTGCTGAAAGAGATACAACATAACTCGTGGCGCCAGCAGGAGCGCAAGTAGGCGTTGAGGTGCGTCGGGAGACCTAGGCGTCCCTGAATCTCCAGTAGGAGGTCCTGGTTTACGCTGTCGAATGCTTTGCAGAAATCGACGGCGACTGCGAAGGCCCCCGGCGTTGCATCGTGCCTTAAACACCGCCGCTTACCTTTGGCAGCGGCGATTTTGGCTGCGTGGCTCTGCTGCGCCACGCGCTGCTGCAACTCGAAGTATGTTCGCGCGAAGTAGAGATTCGCGTCCATGGAACGCCACGGAACAGCATACGTGTGCTCCGGACTCACCAAGGACTCCGTGATTCTCCCCAGCCGCGCGACCTATAGCTTCAAGAACAACTTGACGTCCGAATTCACCAAGGTGATCGGTTGCCAGTTGCTGAGTTTGCGCAAATCCCCGCCTTTCGTTAGGAGCCGCACATTTGCTGAGCGAAAACAAGCGGGAACATCTCCGGCCTCCCGCATCAGCGCCGGACGCGTACGGACGTGCTTTCGCGTCGCTCCGCGGTAGGGTGACTCTTGTGTGTTTTGGTTCTGCTGTGCTTCTGTGCTGCAATGGGAGCAGAGGAACAGCTGCCGCAAGAAAGGAACGGTACCTGTTCCTTAGATGGCGTTTTCGGCTGCTAGCAAGGAGCTATGTCCTCGCCGACGGCGAGGAGCTTCGCCCAGGTAGCTGCCCTCGCGGCTACCATAGGACCTTCGCTTTATATCCGTTGGAGCTGCAAACGTATGTAGCAAATGACTACACGCCTTTACTCAGGTATAAGGTAAGTGTCCTTTTGCCTGAGCGAGATGGGCGCGAGATTGGCCAGGAACTCCAACGGATTGGAGTTCAAAAAGGCCAGCTAGAGTGCATCATGTCCATAAGTGGTGGCGGCTACTGTGAGGTGTCCAGTAAGGACGCTCTCCTTACGCAGCGTTTGCTGCACACGCTGCTGCTCATTTGTGGGCAGGAAATACTCCCCACCGCTGCGGATCAATCGTTCGTTGTCCGGCTGAGTGGAGTGAGCAAGTGCCTTACGGACCGCCAGGTCATGGAGGCACTTGAAAAATTCGCCTCCGTTCACGCGCCTCGGAGGTTGCCATACCCTGCTGAGGGTTTCGAAGACCACCACAGCGGGATCGCGCAAGTGCGATTGACGACGGCGGATCAACGGGCAATGCCCACGTGACCGCAGGTGAATGGAATGACTGGTTTGCGGGGCAAACGCTTCTGTGCGCGGAATGGAGGCCGGAGGGTCACCGCATTACGAAGTGTCCCTCGGCCACTGACCGTTACTGCCAAGAGCCCGACACACAAAAAAAAAGTTCCCAGAGCTCTTTTTAAAAAACGAAAAGTGAAAGAAAGAAGCGCGTTTCGCATCGCGAAATAAACACCGCGAATCGAGGGAAAGAAACCTCAAAACTTCGGACAGCGTTGCGAAAACCTCGAGCGCGCATGCGCAGAAAACTCTTCCTCCCCTCTCCATCGAAGGGGAGAAAAACCTAAAAAAACTCGTTGCGGCGAAGCCTCAGGCTACCGTGCCGAAGGGAGCTCGCGAAAAATGCGACCTTTCTACAAGACCTCGCAGCCAATTGTTGAATGCAGGAGACATTGTGCCGAAGGTCAAAGAGCCTCGTACTGTCGGCATCACGACCGCGAAGCCTCGTACCAAGGCCTCGACGAGCGGCGCGGAATGCGGTCGTTCGCCCGATACGGGAGAAACGCGGCCGCGGGCAAAGAACACCGCGCCGTCTGAAGCTACCGCGGCCAAGGTGCCCCAGGCACTGAGTGCCGCGCTGAAACAGCCGGCAAACCCGCAGTCCTCGCGCGCGGACTCAGCGCCTACTGCGGCCATAGAAGGAACTGCTAAGGCGAGCACAACCAATAGAGCAGTGCCTCCAGCGGTCGCAAACGCAACGCGCCAATCCTCCGTTCTGAAAGAGGCAGCGCCTTCCGCGATCGCTATGGGAGTCGCTTACGCCTGCGCGGATTCAGCACATCAACAGGCAGACAAGGCAGCGCCTCTTACATTCGCGGACGCAGCGTCATCTCAGGAGGGCAAAGATAACTGCGATGCGAAGGAAGACGGCTGGATGCAGATGAGAAAGGTAATTAAAAAAAACCATCAAGGTCTTCGCAGCTCTGTGTGAAAGTGAGTGGGCGAAAGAAAGCCGCGAAACCTTCCCATAAAAAGATTGCGATTCTTCCCTCCTGCGCAGTCGTCCTCTCGCAGATGGAGCGGAAAGCTGCTGCTGCGGCTAAGAGGATGAAAGTCCCAGCCGCAGTTGCAGAAAGCGCTAGGAAACAGGCAGCGAACGATTTCCCTAATTCCAGGAGACAGCAGCAGCGCCTGGCAAGCCCTCGACTGTCGGATTCTGATCCAGAGTCCGACAGAAAGAGCACACAGCGCTACAACCGCCCGAAACCGCACAATCGCCTCCCGAACACCCGTAATCGCGAGGTTGCCGATGAGGAACTGCTGCTGGGGAGCAAAGAGGAGGGGATAAGCCTCACCTCTGAGCTCCCGCCAACCAGCAGGCGGATTCGAATGGAGATGTACAGTCTTGAAGATCAGTTGTTCTGTCACGTGACCACACGCCGGTCAAGGCGAGAAACCTGTGCTCACCTTCCTAGCCTTAATTCAGGAAGTCTCCTCTTTTCGTCGGTTCAGCGTAGTTTGTTGGAACGTGAACATGCTGCGTAGGGACGGAAAGAGGCGCGGCGTCTTAGGCCCCCTGCAACATTCCGACTTGGCGATCCTTCAGCAGATGCATCACATCTCCCACGCGGAGGTTGCCGAAATTCAACAGCGCGCGGGTGTCACCCTCTACTGGCAAGAAGGTCCTGCACAATCGTGCAAAGTCGGGTTTCTCGTAAAAAGTAGGATGGCAGGAGCGGTGCGCAGCGTTCGATTCGACCAGGTAGGGCGAATGGGCCAACTTGTACTCAAGTGGTCAGATTCAATCGACCTCGTCCTAACGAACGTCTACGCGCCGAGCGGCTTTCTTCGGCGCGACGAAAGAATCGAGTTTTTAGACGAACTGGAGAGCCAATAGCTCAGGAACTCTGGAGCCAGAGTAGCGCCTCTCGTCTCAGGGGACTTCAACGTCCACCTGTTTTCCGACGCGACGAGGTCCCAGGCGGAACGGTCGCGGCTAAGGAGGCATCGGCGTCAGAGCAAGCGCGTAACTAGGAAGCCGGCGAGACTCGACTGGAAGGGAGCGTGGATCACGTCTACCTCCATGAACAACTACTCTCACGAGTGGGGAGGAGAGTCAGGGTGCCGTCCTACTTATCGGAGTATGACAGGCTGGAGTTCGAGCTACTCCCATCGAACAAGGGACCTCCGAACAATGTTTAAAGGATGCAGGCGGAATAACTCAGTCATTCGGAGGCGGCGGAACATTTTCGCTAGTTCCTTTGCGGCTTTGTCATCCGGCGGCTCGCACACAGGGCCCATCTTAAAAGATCGGTTTGTGAGTTTTGCAACCGGTTCCTTCTGCAGCTCCTACCGCGCGGCTTTTGAGAAGTCGTGGCCATTATCTTAGAATTTCTGCATACGCGCACCTTCTCTAGACGTGCGGAAGTCCGGCACCTCGCAGAGTACAAGGCGAGGACCGAGCGCCAGGTCTGGCAGTGTGGAGCGGCAATTCTGCTCGACGACCAAGGCCGGGAATGCATCGCTCCTGCCGAAGTACGGCGAACACTAAGGCGTCACTTCTCCTTGCTCTACGCCAAATCCATCATGGAGAGAATCCTCTCAGAATTGCTTCTGTCGCGGGGTGCACACGGCATCGGCAAGGAGGAATGCGCCCGTATCGACGAGCCCTTCTCGTTAAAGGAAGTTTCTTCCGCCATCGCAGGACTCAAGAAACAAAAGACGCCAGGTGAGAACGGGCTGCCCGCGGAGTTCCATCAGAGCTTCAGGACTTGTGGTCCCTTTCTCCTGTTTGAACACTTCTATGTTCCCCCTTTCGTGGAAGCAGGACGTCATCATGCTGGTGCATTGGGGTTTTCACTCCAACCAACGGAGGAACCGTGTTTCCTGGGGAGTTGTCTACCCAAACTGTAAGCGGTGTGGGGAAGTGGAAACGCTCCTGCACCTGATTTTGCACTGCGGTGCCCTCTAAGGACTTTGGCGGAGGCTGGCCTCAGCTCTCCTGCACCAGGGGGACGCCGCGAGGGACTTGATGCGCCGCTTCTTCACGCCAGGCGGCCTGTCTTTGGGTGCTGTCGTTGCAATTGTGTGTTGCACCCGCGCCATCGACAAGGCCCACCGAGAGTTGGAAAAGCTGGCCATCGTTCGTCAGCCCGCCGGATTAGCCAGCGCAAGCATGCGGTCGGCTGCCGAGTGGGCCCATCTTCCACAGGACGTAAGGAGAGAGATCGCCGGCATCCATCGCCGGTTTTGAAAGGAAGGAACGGACTCACCAAAGACCCCTGTCCCCTGTCCTCCATATTTTTATTTTTATTTTTTATAGTAGTTTATTTGTAGTCCCCTTGCTTCCGTTCCGGACTTTCAGCATACCGACATGCGTGTTGGAGATCCCACCCCCTTCGTATCTTGTTTTCCTCTTTGTCCGGGAACTCTGTTCCCGGATAGTTTGTAATAAACGTCCCGGCGCACCCGGGTGACAGAGAGCTTCAAGACGTAACTCGCCCCACTGCTGCTCAGACTCTCGACGCTGATAAGGATGACGAGCGATGTCCCTTCTTCCTTCCGCTCAGCGAGGGTGCATCCCCTTTCGAAAGGAGGGGATCTGCGCCAACTCAACAACTGGCGTCCGATCACATTAGTGAATACGAACGTCAGGTTGTTTTCGGAACTGTGAATCAGGCGTTTAAAAAAAGTCGCGGATTCCGTGGTAAGCTTAAGCAGTCTTACGCTGTACCGGGAAGATCCATGGATGCGAACCTTCTTTTCGCGTGCACCTGGTGGAAGCTGCAAGAGCGCGTTGCAACGGACAGCCGAACAGCTGCAGAACCTTCTGTCGAATGTAAGCGCCAGTGCGGAAGGACGGGAGAAAGGCCGATAGCCTTTGCAGTAGCAGTAAATTTGCATAAGGCATTCGATTTTCACCCGGATTTTCCCGGAACGTTTATTCTAAAATAAACATTTAAAAAGATGTGCAGTGGCTGGACCATTGATCCAGCCACGCACGATGAAATACAGAGCCTGCTGCGTCACCGGTTCGCAGAACGGTACGGTCCACCACGGCAGCAGGGGCGAAGGGGAAAAACAAAAAACAAAAGCAAAAAGAAAAGTAACGTTGGGAGGGTAATGGAAGGGATCACGGTTGCTAGTGGGGCCGTTGCATCCTTCGCAGGATGACGGCAAGCTCCTTCTGTATTCCTGGATCCAGGTGGGATCATCTAAACGTCCTCCTCAGTAACTGAAATGCTGGCTGCATAGACCCTGGTCGTGTGGTCCTCCCGTAGCCTTGCACCAAACGGCGACGATCCCGCGAAGGCAGCACAGGGCTGCTCACGAGGCCGCTGGACGAAGGGCCTCGGCAACGAAAAGGGCTTTCAGAACGACCCTGGGGTTGCCGCAGGGGATTCCGATGGCCGCGGCATAGCGCAACCAAAGGGGCCTTTTGAAACCTTCGTTCCTGTTGGGAACGTTGCATGCCGAACTGTCCCCA
>JAYWIR010000126.1:0-92261 GCA_036172245.1 Raillietiella orientalis | reverse complement strand
GCCGCGGTGATCACGTGGATCTCCTGCAGCAGCGCCAGGTCGAGCTCACGCAGGGTGTCGGCCGTATCTCGCCTGTTCCCGTCGTCGCGCAGCCCGTTGACGTTCCAACTGGCCGCGCGAATCCGACGGCGACTGGCGAGCCCAGGTGTTAGTCCTGGGAAAACGGCGATGCGGCGTCCCCCACCTGCTGGGGCGGGACGCTAGGTGGAGGGGCAGGGGGGACAGGTACTGAAGGCACCTGTTCCTCCTCCTCCATGGGTGCCGGCGCGTCGGCCGGATCACCCGCAGGTGGAGTCGCGCCTATCTGTTCGCCCTCCTCCATGGGTTCGGGCTGCTCAGGTTTCGCAACTGCAGGGAGGACTTCACCCCCCTTCTCTCCCTCCTCCATGGTGGTGGCCGACTCGACGGCTTCCGGACGTGGGTATTCCCCCTCCGGGATTCCCACGCTGCCGCTTCCTTCCGGTTTCTCCTCCTCGCTGGTGGAGGGGAGGCTCCTCCTGGGTTTCTGGGACTTGCGTCCCGACTTCCTGGGGGTTGCCTCCGAGGAGGAGGATCCGCTTCCGGCCCCCCAAGCGCACTCACCTGCGGGAGTCTTCTTCGTCGGAGCCGAACTGCGTACGCCCTTGCGCGACGGGGTTCGGCGCTCGGCGAGCATTGCTGCGTGCTCCTCTGCCGCTTTCTCGAAGTCCGCGTCTTCGCCAGCGGCGACCGTTTCCGCGCACTGCTCCGCGACCTTATCGAGCGCGGTTTCATCGCTGACGGCGAACGTTGCCGCGGGCTCCTTCGCGACTTTATCTAGCGCGGCGTCCTGGCTGTCGGCGCGCGAGTCTCGCGTCTCACAATCTAAACGTGCAATGGGCTCGTCCACGCGAGTATTCATCGCGTCCGCATTAGCTGTTCCGCGAACATTGCCGCGGGCGGCCTCCGCAGGGACGGCTAAGCGTTCGAGTGCCACCGAGCATTCGCGGAGTTGCTTTTTTTTTTGAAACCGGCGCGGCTTTTTTCTTGTTGCCGGCAGTTTTCTTCTACGACTTTTCTTCTGGCATTAATTACTTTTTTTTTTCTTTTCTGGCCTGAACCAGCTGCCAACCCTCCTCCATTTCCGCGTTCACGGGAGCTCTTTCCTCCGACGTCTGTACGGGAGGAAGGGAGGCTGGCAGTTGGGAACGGCCATTTTCGCGAGCTGGTCTTTCTACCAGCTTTCCACGTTTTCCCTGCGCCCTTTTGGCGGCAGGGGGCACCGGGGTGGGGCGCTTGGGGCACACGCGCCGAACGTGACCCTTTTCGCCGCATAGGTGGCACACAATGTTCGGGCACCTTTTTCGTAGATGCCATACTGCATTGCAGTAGCCACAAAATTGGGGTTTCCCCACGTACCAGAGGTCCACCGCTTCTTGGCAGACCTCCAGCTTGTGGGGAAGCGCACCACCCTCTTTTACGGTGACACGCTCCGCAGCTTGAACTCCGAAAAGGCTATTGTAGCCTAGGAAAATCGTGGAGTTCGGCCACAACGCGTGCACTTCTGCGTGCTTTTCTAACTGTTCGCGAACCGCTGACCTTGTCATGCGACTGGGGATCCCAGTGAGGTGGACCACCACCGAGCGCTCCATCTTTAGAAGCAAGATCTTCCGACCATCAACGATCAGCGGGTCGGTGATCAGGTGTCGGGCCAAGGTGATATCCTTGCATACCACCTCGACCCGCTGCCCGCCGCTGAGTACGCAGAGGCCGTCGAGATCTTTTTCGAAAATATTGGCGTTCTGCAGCGCCTTCGTAAAGGCGCGTGCAGTTTGCCCATCGAAAAGGTTGCCTACCTTGTAAACTTGAGAGGGTTTATACCCCGCTTTCTTGTAGGCTTCCATCTCGGCCATGGCTTCCACGCTGGGCACGGCCACCATGGCGCTCCATGACCTCGGTGTCGCCGGGGACGATTCCGGGGCGGATGCCCCTGATCCAGTAGGCTGTATGGACGAACAAGCCTCCATCACGCTTACTTTCATCGCGGTGTCCTCTGGCAACGCTGCCACCGGACACCGACGATGTGCACGCACAAATCACTCAGGAAAAAAAACCATTCGCTTTGCCAAGCAGGCGGAGCGCAGGAAAAGCACGTCCGCTCTCCGCAGCGGGGATTCGGCTTTGCCACCCGGGTACGCCCGCGGCGTTTATTTATAAAAAACTTTACAATTGCGGTACCAGGCCCCGCTCACGGCCTTTTGCACGGGACCTACCGGGACGCCGGGACGCAGCCCGGCGTGGCACTCCCCGGCAGCGAAAGGGGATGGGGAAAAACGAAAATAAGAACAAAAACGCAAACAAACAAATGAGGTTGGGGGGCAGCGAAGGGATCACTGTTCGCTGAGAGGAGGGCCCATCCGTTGAAGAAAGCGCTCGAGGTCCATCCGTATATTCCCCAGTTGAGGCCATCCAGCAGCTCTCCGCAACAAGCGTTGGGCATATGGGATGACATCCCTCGCGTGTTGACCCACTGCTTCCTTGTTGGTGTCGCTCCATGCCGCCTCGATGTCTCGGACGCAGCACAAGGCTGCAAGGGCGGCGGCTGGCTGCAGGGCGTACTTCACGAAGAGGGGCCGAAGAACGTCTCTAGGGGAACTGCCCGTAGGGAGCCCGAGGATCGTCCCAAACCGTTCCCAAAGGGGAAGGAGGGCAGCACAGTCCACAATAAGGTGGGAGAGCGATTCCCGCTCTCCGCAACTGACACACGCAGGATCCACAACTCGTCTTCTCCAGTGAGAGCGGCGTACGTTGCAGGGTGAACCCCAATGCAACAACAGCAACGCCGACTCTTTCCACTTAAGGGGCAGAATCCTGGATTCCTGAAGAAGCGGGGGCCACTTCAGCACATCCA
This sequence comes from Raillietiella orientalis, assembly GCA_036172245.1. Classification (NCBI taxonomy): domain Eukaryota; kingdom Metazoa; phylum Arthropoda; class Ichthyostraca; order Raillietiellida; family Raillietiellidae; genus Raillietiella; species Raillietiella orientalis. The sequence continues at coordinate 89,392 of JAYWIR010000126.1, read as the reverse complement.
TAGGGATGGCCAGCAGCTCGCCTTATCTTCTTAGTCCTCGCGGCTGGACGCTCGGGGTCGTGTCGTCGGCCAGTTCTTCTGTTGTCCAGCCGCTGATCAACTTTTCGCGTCCCTCGATGCAGCAGGAGACTTGCCACCTTGGCGTCCAGCTGCTGTGCAGTGCCCTCCTCAGGAAGGGCAGCGCCGTAGCTAGGCAGGTCGTCCCTGCCCACGTGCATCTTGCTGGACTCTCCAGGAGATTCCGCAGCGTGCAGCGCGCGTAGGGGCTGCATCGGAGACGATTCCATGTTTCGTGGCTGCTCTGGTTAACCGCTGCCCACGTTCCAGTATTCTCCTTCAGCCAGGCGGAGAGTTGGCGGGGCAGCAAACCATCCAACTGTTCTCCTTGGCCAATGTTGCCATGCGCCCGAGCAGTAGGCCGCATCTTCGCATCTTCCGGCCACGGCTCAGAAGAAAAGACGCGAGTTTCATCGCACAGGGACACACGGTTGCCCAGGAGGCGGGCCGGAGGGCACCAAGGGGTGCTCCATAACTTCGCTGCGATTGCGAGGGCTTGCCACCGCAGCTGAATCTCTACTTGCTCCATCGTCAAGAGGCCGAGACCGCCATCCCGACGTGGAGCACACAAGTCCTTCAACGGGAATCGAGGCCTCCCTCTTCCCCAAAATGCAATTCTCAGGAGGTCCTTCGTCCGTTTTTTCAACTCTCTGGGGACGGGGCAAACAAAAAGCAGTGGCGGAGGATAGAAGCCGCGAACGCCTTCCATACCGCGGCCCGTTCCGGAAGAAGAAACTTGTCTTTCAGGAACGGGCTGTTCGCCGTTTCCACTTTTTGGAGGCAACCGGACCACGCTTCCGCTGGGTAGCAGTCCCCAAACGGCACACTAAGGTACTTCAAGCACCTTGCCGTGGGGATCCCCAAGCGGACCGTCCTGCTGCTCAGCCCACGCCGCACCGACTGGAACCACCGTCGACTTCGCCCTGTTCACCGCAAGTCCGGTCCCGCGGCTAAGCAGATCGAAGAACTCCCTGACGGCCTTCGCCGGGGTGGACATCGGCTACAGAAGGAAAAGATCGTCGGCGTACGCTGCTTCGGCGGGCGTGCCGGGGCACGAGCTCGGCGAGGGGGCCAAAGTCACCCTGTACGCTCTCAGCACCAACTCAAAGTAGGTGGTGAAGAGCAGTGGGCTGACGCTATCGCCCTGCCTGATGCATTGCCGCACCGGCACGCCATACAACTTCTGTCCACTGAAAGAGACGGTAATCATCGCATTCCGACAGAAAGAGCGCAGGTAGGAAATCAGGGAGGGTGGGAAGCCCATGCGACCCAGGAGCTCCAAGAAAAGTTACTGGTCTACACAGTCGAACGCCTTGTGCGCTCTAGGGCGGACGTGTTTTCTCGGTGCTCCTCGTGCCAGGAAGTCTCCCCCAGTGCAAGCGTCGTGTGGTTCGCTGGTCGATCAGGCGGCGATGCCTGACGCGACCACCAGGGATAGCCAGGGGGCAGCGGCAACGCATCCCCCAGAGGCGATGGAGAGCCAGAAAGCGGCGGAAACGTCGCCCCCAGAGGCGATGGAGATGGGGGCATCCGCCCCCACAGAATCGGTCCCCGCTGCAGCGCGGGCGTGGAGCGCCGTTGTGTCGGCGCCATCGCCTGCAGCCGCGGCGGAATTGTCGGCCTATGTGGAAAAGGGGTACAACCCCTAATTGTTCTACAAGGTAGGCAATTTATATTCTTTAGAGAGCGCGCGCGCCTTCTCGAAGGGCATGCGCGCTCTCGATGTGAAAGAGGAGGAGCTCAGAGCTATGACCATCCGCAGCGGAAGTCAGTACGTTGAGGTCATCTGCAAACAAGCAGAGCTGGCCCAGCGACGGCTTAAAACCCCCTTGGTGATGGGGACGCGCAGGCTTCTCCCTATTACGGCGGACCGCAGCATGGTGGTCCACCTGTTAAGTGTTACCGCGCGGATGCGCAAGGAACAGGTTCGCGCCGCGTTGGAGAAATACGGAACGGTCCACGCGCAGTGGACGAAAGTTAGTCCTTTCGAGGACTACACGGGGCTGCAACACAGCCTCACTGCTGCGCGCGTGACCGTTCGGGATGGCTGCACTCTTCCCCACAAACTGGTGGTCGAAGGCGAAACCGTCGACCTCTGGTATGTGGGGAAGCCGAAATACTGTGGCTTCTGCAATACGTCGGGCCACCTCAAAAAGAGGTTTCCCAATGTGCAGTGCAAAGTATGCGGCACAATGGGCCAGACGACCGAGGTGTGCTTAAAAGCAGCAGTGCGGTTGGTTTCCAAGAGAAACCTTAAAAAACGCGCCCGGCTTCTGCAGAAAAGGCTGGCAGCGAAAGCTGCCGCGAAGGCTGTGCCACCCGCGCCCAAGAACCAGGCCGCACCCGAGACCCCGGCGACCAACGCCCAAAAAGTTGAGGGAGCCGGCAAGGAGACTGGGTGGCAAGTGACAACGGCCAAAAAATCAAAGAAGGAGAGGAGGATGGAAAAGAAAATCGCCTACCAACAGAAGAAGAATGAGCAGGGAAGAGCGATAATTAAAGAGTGCAGCGTCGTTGTCGAACGCGTTCTCGATGTTGCCGAACGCTTCCGGAAAGAACTCGCCGCTATAAACGACCTCCCCTCTGTTCACACAGTCAACAGCGAGGGGAGCGAGCCGGCAGCGGCTTCCGTCATCGACACCACCATCGATGACGTAGCCTTCTCGCGAGCCGCGTAACAGCTGGCAGCCTCGTTGCAGCCAGAACCCTCCAAGGCTGGCCCACGGATACGGATCTTCGGAGGGCGGATCTCCGAAGGGCGGCTATGGTACAGGTGTGGGAGACCGAAATGTTGCGGTGTCTCCTACCTGCTCCGGCCAGCCGTCGAGGCCGCGGCTCGGGGCGTGCCGTTCGACGATTACGGTCATGTCGGCCAGCTGACTCTCAGCTGGTCCGACTCGATGGATCTGATCGTGATGAACGTGTACGCACCGAGCGGCAAGGACTTGATGAACAGGAGGGCGAGGAAAGAGTTTTTCCTTGCCCTCCGGCGAGACTGGCTGACCGAAGCAGGCGTGCGGAATGCCCATCTGGTTCCAGGCGATTTCAACGTTCGCCTGAAACCAGATGAGCAGAATCCCGAGCGTGACCTGGTCAACGAGGTGTGCATGGCGGTGCACACCTGTAATCTGTTGGCCAGTGCACCGGGGGTGGAAGACAGCATTGACCACGTGTTTCTTGACGAGCACCAGTGTCCTCGCGTGGGCAGGCGCGGCAAGTTACCGTGCGAGCTGTCCGACCATCGCCCGCTAGTCCTCGAGATCCATCCGCGCGACAAGGGCCCCCTCTCGTCAGCGTGGCGTCTCCCAGGGTACTGGCTGAAGTTCCCGGACGCGGCGGAACATCTCCGCACGTTCATACGGAGCTTCAGACTGCGGACACTCCAGGATTGGGACCGCTTCAAGCGGTCGGTCCAGAAGTTCTGCGACCAGTTCCCTCTACACCGCCTACCTACGGGTTTTTGGAACGGGGTCTGTAACAAAGGAGCCTACCTGCAGGCCCGTCGTTACGCCAGGACCCCCGACATCCGCAGGCTGGCGGAATACAAAGCGGGAGCCGAGAGGAAAGCCTGGCATTCCGGATCGGCCAGCTTACTGGACGATCAGGGCCAGGAGCACTCGGCACCTGCCCAAATCCGCGGCCTGCTGCGAAGTTACTACAACTCCCTGTATGCCAGGGCACCTCCGGAGAGGAACGTCTCACGACTCTTGCTTCCAAAAGGCGCTCCAGCGATCGGGGAGGAGCAGAGAAAGAACCTCGACGAGCCTTTCACGATGGACGAGATCCTCTCGGCCATCGGAAATCTCAAGAGGCGAAAGGCTCCAGGGGAGGACGGCCTGCTTGCGGAGTTTTATCAAACTTTCGAGGCTGAGCTTACCCCCCTGGTACAGCAACTCACCTTGCTGATACGCAAAACAAGTGATGTTCCCGCCTCGTTTCGTTCGGCACAGGTGCAGCTCCTCCCTAAGGGAGGAGATCTGAGGAGCATTAACAACTGGCGTTTCATAAAAATAGTGAATGCGGACGCCAAGTTGCTGGCTGAGGTTTAGGCAGAGCGTGTGGGACGGGTAGAAAACATCTTTATCAGCCCGGAACAGACATATGCTGTTCCCGGGCGAAGCATGGAGGCGAACCTGTTCCACGCTTCCACGTGGCTAGAGCTCCAATATGAAAGGAGCGTGGTAAGCAGCCGGAATTCCGGTGCGTGCGCCGGCAAGAGGTTGGATGGTCGGGTGGGGGAGGGATCCCTTGCGTTCGCAATTGACTTGCCAAAATCATTCGATTGCGTCGACCAGAATCTCCTTCTGGAGCTTCTGGAACGCTTGGGCTTCCCGGTTTCATTAGTGGCCTCTCTGCGCTCCTGCTAGCGCGACGCGCTCATCAATGTCACTTTTAGCGGGCAGACCGTGCACGGCGTGCCGGTGCTGCGTGGGATCCGGCAGGAGACAGCCTGAGCCCCTTGCTCTTCAGTACCTACTTTCAGTTGATACTGAGAGCGTTATCTGCTAGGAGGAAACTCTTGCGCAGAGACTTCTGGGAACTTCCGTAATTATGGGCAGCCGGAGGCTTCTCCCCATTACTGAAGACCGTTCGGTGATCATTCACCTGACCGGTATCACGTTCCGGATGACGAAGGAGGCCGTCCGGAACGAATTGACTGTCCACGCGCTGTGGGGAAAGCCTACTCCTTTTGTCGATTACGACGGGATGCTTGGCGGCCTGGGTGCAGCGCGAGTGACGGTTCGCGAGGGATGTGAGATTCCCCACAAACTCACCGTCAACGGTGAATCCGTTGCCGTGTGGTACGTGGGGAAACCCAAGTATTGCGGCTGCTACAGCAGCTTTCGTCACCTTGAAATGAGGTGTCCGAGCGTGCAGTGCCAGCAATGCAAACAAGCGGGCACACCTGTCTGGTGTGCCCCCAAAACACAGTCTGCTTCGTGTCCGCGAAAAACGTGAGAAAGGGAGCGGCTAAAAAGAGAAAGAAGCTTGCAGCTCGTGCTGCTGCTAAGGAGGTCACCTCCGCCACCAAGGCGAAGGACAGCCCCGAGAACTTGGCGAAAACCGCCGAAAAGGTCGAGGGCGAGGGTCAAGAGCCAGGGTGGCAGAAGGTCGACCCCAAGAAAAACTCCCATAAGAAGGAAAAGAACGTGGGGAAACGGAGCGAAACTGCTCTGCGCAGCGTAAAAATTAAAAGCTGTTGCTTCGTTGTAGAGCGGATTCCCGCCATCGACGGATGCGGCGCTAAAGAACTCGCTGCTGCCTCTGCTCAACCCTCCGCTGACAAAGTCAACAAGAAGGGGAGCGAGGCGGCGGCGTCCGTCATCGAGCCCACGCTCGATGACGTCGCCTTCGAGCGCGCCGCGGAGGAGCTGGCTGCCTCGCTGCAGCCGGTTGCCCCCAAGGCTGGCAAGAAGGTCGTCAGGCGTCCGGCTTCCCCTCAGGAGTCGGCCACTTCCGACCCCGAGGTGAAGGCCGGAAACACAGCATTCATCTCCGCGGCACCCCGCAAAAAGGCAGGACAAAAGTCCACAATGCCCCGGAAGATCGTCTCCCCCGACGAAGGGGAAGAGATGGCTTCCGGTAGCGAGAGTGCCATGAGCGTGGGAAACTCCCGGGACCCGTCGCCCAAGGGAATTCCACGCTTGGACACGGAGGGGATGGTGAGGATGGAGGCCGAACAGGTACCCCAGGCGCCTGAAGAGGCCTCCGTCTTCATACCGATGGACCTTTCCTACACCTGCCCCGCGGCAGGTGTCGCGACGCCACTTTCTTAGCCATAATGGCGGGAATCGCCTCTCGCCGTCGTCTTCTGATCGCCTGTTGGAACGTGAACGGGCTAAGCGACGACGGCAAGAAGCGTGACGTGGCCGCCACCCTGACATCCTTCGACCTGGTGCTGCTGCAGGAGATCCATGTGATCTCCGGAGATCAAGCTCGGGAGATCGAACGGATCTCGGGTGGGCGGCTGTTGTGGCGTTGCGACACCGCGAAATCAAACGGTGTCGCCTTCCTGCTTCGGCCAGCCATCGAGACCTCAATAAAGGACGTTCGGTTCGATGACGCAGGTCGCGTCGGTCAGCTGACTCTCAGCTCGTCCGACTCTATCGACCTGGTCGTCACCAACCTATACGCTCCTAGCAGAAACTCCGCGTTGAGGGCGAAGGCAAGAAGGGAATTGTACCTTGCCCTGAGACGCGATTGGCTGACCGATGAAGGAGTTCGCAAAGCGCACCTGATCGCAAGTGATTTCAACCTGCGCCTGCTTTCAGGTGCGCCGGATACACTGAACGACCGCGTCAACGAGTTGTGCGCAGAAATGAACACGCGCAACTTGTTGGCTGGGGACACGGCCATGGAAAGCAGCATCGATCACGTGTACCTTGATCAGCACCAATGCTCTCGGGTGGCAGGCGCGGCAAGGTACCATTCGAGCTGTCGGACCATGGTCGGATCATGTTCGAAGTGCATCTGCGCGACAAGGGCCCCCTCTCGTCAGCGTGGCGTCTGCCAGGGGACTGGCTGAAGTTTCCCGACGCGGCTGAGCACCTCCGCACGTTTATTCGGAGCTTCTGGATGCAGACACTTCAGGACTGGGACCGCTTCAAGCGGTGGGTCCAGGAGTTCTGCGACCAGTTCCCCCTGCATCGCCTACCTGCGGGATTTGGGGTTCCCATTCAGGAACGCAAGAAGCGTTTATTGTAAAGAACACTACAAGAAAACGTGGTACAAGGCCCCACTAATAGCCACACAACACCGGACCTGCCGGGACGCCGGGACGCAGCCCAGCGTGACGCTCCTCGGCAGTGGAGGGGGATGGGGATCAAAACAAAATTAAAAATAAAAATAAAGGAAAACACAAAGAGTTTGAAGGGAGAGGAAAAGATCACGTTCCACATAGAGGAGGGTCCATCCTTCGCAGGATTCCCTCCAGGTCCATCTTCATGCTTCCCAGATGGGGCCATCTCGCTGCTCTCCGCATGAAGCAGACCGCATACGGGATGACATCCCTCACGTTGGCATCCACTTCTTCGTCAAGAATGTCGCTTCATGCCGCCACGATGCCCCGGATGCAGCAGAGGGCTGCGAGAGCTGCAGCGGGCTGTAGGGCGTCCCGCACGAAGAGGGGCCGAAGAACGTCTCTGGCCGCGCTGCCCGTTGGGAGACCGAAGGTCGTCCCGAACCGTTCCCACAGGGGAAGGAGGGCAGCCCAGTCAACTAGAAGCTGGGGGAGCGATTTTCGCTCTCCACACCTGGCACACTCAGGCCTTACACTCTACCGCGTCCAGTGAAAGCGGCGCGCGTTGCAGGGTAGACCCCAGTGCAACAGCAGCATCGCCGACTCTTGCGACTTCAGGGGGAGAAGACTGGATCTTATCAGTATTGAGGGCCACTTCAGGTCATTCGTCGGAATGCCGAGCAGCTCGCCCCATCGACGAAGTCCACGAGGGAGGGCACTCGGGGTCGTGGCATCCGCCAGTTCTCCCATGGTTTAACCGCTCATCTTCTTCTCCTTGCCTGCGATTCGGCAGGAGACTTGCCAATTCGGCTTGCGGCCGCTGGTTAAAGTTCTCCGGAGGAAGGGCAGGGTCAAAGCTAGAAAGGTGGCTGCGCCCACGTGCTCCTGGCGGGACACTCCAGTTTACTCCGCAGTGTGCAGCGGTCGTTGGGACCGAATCGAAGGCGGTTCCAGTCCGGGGAAGTCTGGAGGTTCAGCTGCCCACGTCGCAACGGATTCCTCTAGCCAGGCGGAGGAGTTGGCGGGGCTGCATACCGTCCAGCCGTAATCTCTGACCAGGGCGTTTAGGGCACACACGACGGACGTGTCCGTTTTCTCCGCACAAGTGGTACTCGATATTCGGGCACCGCCTGCGCACATGCCCTACTGCATCGCAGTAGCCACAATAGCGGGGTTTCCCCACGTACCAGAGGTCAACTAGCTCCTTCCCTACCTCCAGTTTGTGGGCTAACCCAGCATTCTCGTTCACTTTGACACGCGCTGCTGCCTGGCCACCTAAGAGGCTGTTATAGCCGTCAAAAATGGTTGGCTTTGGCCAAAGCGCGTGCACATCTCCGTATTTCTTCAATTCCGCGTTCACCGCAGAGCGCGTCATGCGGTTCGTGATCCCCGTTAGATGCACCAGTACGGAGCGGTCCATGCTAACGGGTAGGATCTTTCGGCCAGCCACATTCAGCGGGGTGTTGATGAGGCGCTGTGCTAAGGCTAGGTCTTTGCAGACGACCTCCACGCGTTGCCCCCCGCTGAGTACGGCGAGGCCGTCAAGATCCTCCTCACGCACGGGGAATTTCTGTAGTGCCTTGCTAAAGACACGCGCGGTGCGACCGTCGAACAGGTTTCCTACCTTATAAACCAAGGATGGTTTATATCCGGAGGCCCTGTAGGCCGCTTGCTCAGCCAAGGTTTCCGCGCTCTGCGCGGTGACCATGGCGCTCCAGCTCCTCGTCTTGGGAGACGAGAGCGATTCCGGGACGGATGCTTCTGATTCTGTAGGTCGTGGGGGGGGGCTAGCCTCCATCACGCCTACCTCCATCGTGGTGTCTTTTGGCAGCGATTCCATCGGACACCAACGATGTGAAAAAGCACACACTGAACTAGAAAAAACCGCTTTCCGCTGCTCGTTCGCGGAGCGCCGGAAAAACACGTCCGCTCTCTAGGAGAGGGATTTGAGGAGGGGCCGCGTAACGAAAGGTGCTATCTTCAGGCCCGACGTTACGCGAGAACCCTTGACATGCGCAGGTTAGCAGAGTATCGAGCGGGAGCCGAGAGGCAAGCCTGGCAATCCGAGTCGGCCAGCATGTTGGACGACCAGGGCCGGGAGCACTCGGTTCCCGCTCAGAAACGCGGGATAGTGAGGAAATTTCACTCCTCCCTGTACGCCAGGGCGCCTCCGGAGCAGGCTGTCTCACAACTCCTGCTTCCGGAAGGTGCTCCAGCAATCAAGGAGGAGGAGAAAAGGAACCTCGACGAGCCTTTCACGATGGGCGAGATCACCTCCGCCATCGGAAAGCTCAAGAGGCGAAAGGCTTCAGGGGAGGACGGCCTGCCTGCGGAGTTTTATCAAGCTTTCGCGGCAGAGCTTACTCCCCTGGTACATCAGCTCACCTTGCTGATCCGTGAAACAGGTGACGTTCCCACCTCGTTTCGTTCAGCAAAGGTGCGGCTCCTCCCGAAGAAAGGAGACCTACGGAGCATGAACACCTGGCATCCTATCACAATAGTGAATGCGGACTCCAAGTTGCTAGCCAAGCTGTGGGCAGAGCGCCTGGGACGGGTCACCAACATCTTCATCAGCTCGGAACAGACATATGCTGTTCCCGGGCGAAGTATGGAGGCCAACCTGTTCCACACTTCCACATGGTTAGAGCTCCAACAAGGAAGGAGCATAATAAGCAACCGGAATTCCAATGCGTCCGTCGGTGGAAGACGAGATGGTCGGGAGGGGAGAGGAGCCCTCGCGGTAGCAGTCGATTTGCATGAAGCATTCGATTGCGTCGACCAGAAACTCCTTTTGAGCTTCTGGAACGCTTGAACTTCCCGGCCTCTTTGCTGGCCTACCTGCGCTCCAGCTGGCGCGACGCGCTTATTAATGTTTTTTTTATGGGATTCACCGTGTACGGCGTACCGGTGCGACGCGGCATACAGCAGGGAGACAGCCTCAGCCCCTTGCTCTTCAGCGCTTATTTCGAATTGGTGCTGAGAGCGTACATGGAGACTCTTGCGCACCTGCCGGGCGATTGTCCCAATACGCCTGCGGTTTGGGTGTACGCGGACGACCTTATGCTGCTGCTGCCTATGTCCACCCCGGCCTAGGCGGTCGAGGACTTCTTCGACCTGCTGAGTCGGGGAACAGGACTGACGGTGAACACGGCGAAGTCGTCCGTAATGCCAGTCGGAGCGGCGTGGGCAGGGCAGCAGGACTGGGTCTGTTTGGGGATCCCCACGGTGAGGTACTTCAAGTACCTTGGTGTGCCGTTGGGGGACTGCTCCCATGGGGAAGCGTGGTCCGGCTGCCTTCAGAAGGCTCAGGCGGCGATCGGCCCGTTCCAGGACGGCAGGTTCTACCTGCAGGAACGGGCCGCGGCGTGCAACGCGTTTGCGGCCCCCCTCCTTCGCCCCTTGCTTTTTTTTTGCCCCCCCTGAGCGGATTCAACGAAGAGGACGAAGGACATCCTGAGGATCGCCCTTTGGGGCAGAGGGAGGCCCCCAGTCCGTCTTTTGGATTTGTGCGCTCCTCGTTGGGATGGTGGTCTGGGCCTCCTGAGGTAGGAGCGGCTGGAGCTACAGCTCCAGTTCCGAGTTGTTGCCTTTACGGCAGAAAATTGGTGCACCCCTTGGTGCCTCCCTGAACGTCTCCTCGTCGAGCGGGCCATTGGCAATGCGGGACTCTCGTCTTAATTTGCACTCCGAAGCCCCATCTGCCACTGCGGACTTCAACTTCGGAGGGCGGCCAAGCTGGTGAAGAACAACTCGGCGCGGTTCCTCGTACGCCCCGCGAACGGTCCTGCCTGGTTGCAGGAAACCGTCCGCACGTGGGCGATGATTCAGGAGCCGAGCCCGCAACACGAGCGCATAGCTCTGTTCGGGCCGCATGCCCACCGCACGCTCCGAGAAATCATCGAGAATCCCCGAAGGAGAGCGTGGGCACACAGAACCTCCCTTCCTGCGGTACTGCCTACCCTACGGGAACATCTGGGCAGCGACGTCGCGGCACAATGGGAGGTTACTGTCAAGTTCGCCAGCAGGGCAAAGAAGATCGGGGATTGGAGGACGGGTCAGCTCACCAACGCTGCGACCCCTAGGACCACCCCAAATGGACTGTTGCGCTGATGAGAGCTGCTGGATGTTCCAGAGGAACATCTCGAGTGGCCCCCGGTGCTCATGGACTCCCGCACCCTCCCCATGAAGTGGCAACAGTCGGCACTGCTTTTACACCCGGGTGCGCCGGGGCGTTTATTTCTTTAATGAAAAAAAAATAAACAAGCAAATGTAGGGCTATCTCCCCTACAGTGTTCAGAAGATGTTCTTCTGAACTCGCCGAGTGGGCAGCACGCAGGCTCCCAAGGTCGACTCGGCAGCGGAGGGGGAAGGGACAAATAGAAAAAAACAAAAAGAAAACACTATTTACAAAAGCAGGGAGGGGTTGGGGAAGGGATCACGTTCCGCTGGAGACGTCCTCTACATCCTTTGCAGGATGCCGGCAAGTTCAAACTGCATGTGTCCCAGATGGGTCCATCTGGCTGCCGTCCTCAGGAAGCGCAGGGCGTAGCACAAGATGTCCCTATCGTTCGGTCCACCAGTGGCGGTGCTCCAAGCCGCTACAATCCCTTGTAGGCAGCAGAGGGCTGCAAGGGTTGCGGCAGGCGAAAGGGCGTCGCGCACGAAGAGGCGCTTTAAAACGTCTCTGGGAGCGTGCAAGGGTGCACCAACGGCTGTTGCAAAGCGCAATCACAGGGGCCGCAGGGCAACACAGTCAACGAGCAGGTGCGGGAGAGTTTCTCGTTCCCTGCACCTAACACAGTTTGGGTCCACAACCCCCCTCGTCCAATGAGAGCGGCGGGCGTTTCTGGGGAGTCTCCAGTGCAACACCAGGAACGCCGACTCCTGCCACTTTAGGGGGAGGGCCCGAGTATTCCTCAGCACTGGGGGCCACTCAAGTTCATCCCGCGGGATGCACAGCAGCTCGCCCCAGCGCAACAGTCCTCTCGGTGGGGAACTTGGGATCGCGGCATCAGCAAGCTAACCCGTGGTCCAACCACCTTGTTCTTTCTCAGTGTCCCTGATCGTACACCGGACCTCCCACATGGCCGGCTGGCTACTGCCCAGATGTTCTTTCAGGTGAGACAGAGCTGTGGCAAGGGAGGTCTTCTCAGCCCACGCACTCAAGGCGGGCTGCACGATGATGTCCTGCAGCGAGCGCCTCTTATGATAGGAGTGCAGCATTCGATGCCGCAACTCCGGGCTCGCTTCCTCGATCTGGGCCCACGTGCGAAGGCTTTCCTGCAACCAGGAAGTGTTGTTCGCGGGCCGGCAGGAGATCCAGGTGTTCTTCCTGGTCAGCTTCGCCACTCGCCGAAGAGCCAGTCCGCAGTGGAACAGGTACCGGCTTTTTAGGCGCGCTAGGAAGGTAGACATTCCCGCACAGCCGCCGACTCGCTGATCCAGGCATCGTGCAGGCTCGCACCAGCTGGCGCTCCACAACTTCGCCACTAGGGCGATTGTTCGGAACTGCAGCTGCAGTTCGAGGCGCTCCAGCGTGAGGAGGCCAAGGCCCCCATCGCGACGAGGGGCGCACAAGTCCTTCCAACGCGCGCGGGGCCTTTCTCTGCCCCAGATGGCGATTCTGAGGAGGTCCTTTGTACGTGTTCTCACACCACGGGGTGATAGACAAACAAAAAGCAAGGAGCGAAACAGGGGGGCCACGAAAGTGTTCCACAGCACGGCACGTTCCGGCAAGAAGAACTTGCCATCCAGGAACGGGCCGATCGCTCTCTCGGCCTTTTGGAGGCAGCAAGACCATTGTTCCGTTGGGAGTAGTCCCCCAACGGCACACCGAGGTACTTAAGGTACCGTACCGTGCGGATCCCCAAGCGAGACCAGTCTAGCTGCTCTGCCCACGAGGAACCGACTGCAACAACGGACGACTTTCCTCTGTTCACCTCCAGTCCTGTCCCGCGACGCAGCAGCTCGAAAAAGTTTTCGATTGCCGACGCCCAGGTGGACATGGGGAGCAGCAGCAGAAGATCGTCCGCATACGCCGCCAAGGCCGGTGTACCTGGGCACACGCGCGGCAGGCGACCAAGAGTCTCCCTGAATGCCATCAGCACCAACTCGAAGTAGGTGCTGAAGAGCAAGGGGCTCAAGCTATCACCCTGCCGTATTCCGCGGCGCACCGGCACACCGAACACGTTCCTTCCCCTGAAAGAAATGTTGGTCAGCGCGTCGCGCCAGCAAGAGCGCAAAAAGGCCAATAAGGATGCCGGGAAGCCCAAGCGCTTCAGAAGCTCCAGCAGGAGCTCCTGGTCGACACTGTCGAATGCTTTCCGCAAATCGACAGCGACCGCGAGGGCCCCTTCTCTCTCCCTACTATCCCGCGAACCACCAGCGGACGTCCTGCAAATCGGGCTGCCGACCTTGTTCCCTCCATTCATTCTGGTTCTTTGAAGTTCGAACCAGGTGTTCGCGAAGAGCAGGTTGGCGTCCATGCTTCGCCCGGGAACAGCGTAGGTCTGCTCCGGGCTGATGAAGCTTTCCGCCACCCGCCCCATTCGCTCCGACCATAGCTTCGCAACCAGCTTGGCGTCCGCGTTCAGTACGGTAATCGGACGCCAATTGTTGAGGTTCCGTAAGTCTCCTCCTTTCGGTAGGAGACGCATACGTGCCGATCGGAAGGAGGCGGGAACGTCTCCTGTCTCCCGGATCAGCAGCGTTAGCCGCTGCACCAGGGGAGCCAGCTCCGCCTCGAAGCACTGAAAAAACTCCGCGGGCAGGCCGTCTTCCCACGGTGACTTCCGCCTTTTGAGCTTCCCTATTGGGGTGATGATTTCACCCATCGTGAAAGGCTCGTCCAGGCGTACTCTCTCTTCTTCCCCGATCGCCGGGGCACCGTCCGGAAGCAAAAATTGGAAAAATTCCCGGTCTGGAGGCACCCTGGTGTACAGGGAAGAATAATAGTCGTGCACTAGGCTACTCACCTCTGCCGGGGCCGAGTGCTCTTGGCCTTCGTCGTCCAGCAGGCTGGGCGACCCCGATTGCCAGGCCTGCCGCTCGGCCCCGGCTTTAAATTCCGCCAGTCTTCGGACGTCTGGTGTTCGGGAGTAACTACGGGCCTGCAGGTAAGCCCTATCGTTCCGAACACCTTCTCCAAATCCTTTCGGGAGACGGTCCATGGGGAACTGTTGGCAGAACTCTCGCACCGAGACTTTCAAATCGTCCCAGTCGTCGAGCGTCTGCAGGCTGAAACCTCGCAAGAACGCGCGGAGGTGTTCCGCTGCGCCTGGCTTGGTCAGCCAGTCCCCCGGTAGACGCCACGCCTGCGCGGGAGGCCCCCTGTCGCGCGGGCGAATGACGAGTTCCACGCGGGAGTGGTCGGAGACTGCGGACTGTATCTTACCTCGCCTGCCCACGCGACAGCGCAGATGATCGTCGAGGAAGACGTGGTCCACGCTCCGTTCCATCCCGGTATCCCCAGCTAACAAGTTGGATGCGTGCACCGCAGCGCACATCTCGTTAACCGGGGTGGCCTCTGTCCTCGCCGCACCTGATAGCAGGCGAATATTAAAATCGCCGGCTATCAGGTGCGCCGTGCGCGCGCCTGCCTCCGACAGCCAGTCGCGCTTGAACGCACGGAAAAACGCCGTCCGTGCCACGCGCGCGTGACCGCCGCTCGGCGCGTACACGTTCGTGACGACGAGATTGATGGAGTCGGACCACCTGAAGGGGATTTGCCCGACCCGACCTGCCTCATCGAAACGAACTTTCCGCACCGCGCGTTGTAAGGCAGGCTTCAGAAGGAAAGCGACCCCGCGCGTACGGCGGTGGCCGCATCGCCACATAAGCTGACCACCTGCTATCCGTTCGATCTCCCGCGCATGTTCTGCGGAAATCTCATGGATCTCCTGCAGCAGCACGAGGTCGAAGGCTTGCAAGGTGGCAGCTATGTCTCGTCTCCTGCCGTCATTGCAAAGCCCGTTGACGTTCCAGCTGGCGATGCGTATTTGACGGCAGGTGGCGAGTCCCGGCATTACTGCTAAGAAAGTGATGCTGCGTCTCCCGCCTCACCTAGGGGCGGGACGCCGGCTTTCTCCTGTGCGGTGGGGGGCGGCTCGAAGACCCCCTCCGTCTCCATCGGCTCCGTCTCGACCGATCGTGGGAGTTCAGGACTCGTGTCCATCTCTCCCACGCTCGCCGCACCCTCGTTTCCGGAGGATTACCCATCCTCGGAGGAGACGATCCTCCTCGGGTTACGGATTTTCCTTCCGGTCTTCCTCGGGGGTGCAGATGCGGATGGTGCGTGTCCGGTCTCCGGGTCCGAGTCCGAGGTCCCGGTCCCCCTCCTCTCGGCCGGACGTCGAACGGCCTTCTTCCCGACCTTTGCGGGAGGCTGCTGACTGGCGGCGAGCTCGGCGGCTGCTATTGCAAAGCCCGCGTCATCGCGGCTCTCCCCCTCGCCGCAGCCCTCGGACGCTGTTTGCACAGCGACGGGGCTGTCAGCGATGTTGCACACGGCAACGTCCTGTTCGCACGGCACTTCGGCGTCTGCAAGGCGCTCCAGTGCGTCCGTGCATTTTTTCAGTCCCTGCTTTTTCGCGGGTTTCGCGGTTTTTGCAGGGACTTTATTTTTATTATTTACGTCCTTTTTTTCTTTCTTTTTCTTTGGACTGACCTTTTGCCAGCCAGGCTCTTCTCCTTCCACCTCGGTTGCCTGCGTTTCTGCAGACGGGGTGGTCGGGATGCCCTTTTTGGCTGGCTCCGGGTCAACCGTATTTTAGGACGGCGGCCTGGTCTTGCCAGGATTCTTGCTCGCGTTCGTGCCGCTCACGGCAGCAGCCGGCGCGCGCGAAGTCTTTTTGGGGCACACTTCTTCTGTGTGCCCGATTGCCTCGCACTTGCGGCAAGTGATGTTGAGGCAGCGTTTCTTCACGTGCCCCGTACCATCAGAAAACGCACAGTATTTGGGTTTCCCCAGATACCAGATGTCGACAGAATCTCCGTCGACTACTAGTTTATGGGGAACCCCAATGTCATTATTCACAGTCACACGTGCCGCGGCGAGTCCGCTCAGGAGTCCGTCATAAGTACGGAACCTGTTGGGCTTCAGCCACAGCGCGTGTACGGTGCCGAATTTGCTGAGTTCAGCCCTAACGGCGCTCGGTGACATCCGCACGGTGATTCCACGAAGGTGGACAACTATTGAGTTGTCCACCGGGACAGAGAAGATCTGGCGGCCCTCGACCCTGACGGGGGTTCGCAGTAGTCTTTGCGCCAACCCTGCTTCTATGCAGGTCAACTCGACATGCTGTCCCCCGCTGCGGATGGAGAGACCCAGCAGATCCTCCTTGTTAATGTTCAAACGGTGGAGCTCCTTCTCGAAGGAGCGCGCCACACGGTCATCAAACACCCGGCCTAACTTATACAGCAGACTCGGGTTGTAGTTGTAGGCCTTGTAGGCCTGGGCCTCGGCGATGGCCGCTGCAGATGGCGCGGCGACCACGGCGCTGTAGTCCCTCGCCGGCGCGGGGGACGAAGCTTACGGGGCAGGTGCCCCTATCTCCATGGGTAGGGGGGACGTTCGCCCGGCCCCCACGCCACATTCACTAGTAACGGGATCAGGCATTTCTGCCATCCCCCGACCACTGATGCACCGCACTACACCAATAAAGTCGAGCGAGTCAGGAGCGCGCAGAGAACACGTCTGACCGTCGGCGGTGCTGGTGTTGCATTGGGGGCTTCCTTGCAACGCCTGCCGACACCACTGGACGCGGGGGGTGTCAACCCTTATTGTGTCAGGTGCGGGGAGAGGGAATACCTCCCCCACCTGTTAGTGGATTGTGTTGCCCTCCGTCCCTTGTAAGAACGGTTTGCCGCAGCCCTGGGGATCCCCGGAGGCAACCCCAGAGACGCTTTGGGCCCCCTCTTCGTCCGTGACGCCCTGCCTCCAGCGGCCTCGCTTTCAGCCCTGTGCTGCCTACGCGGGATCGTCGTGGCATGGAGCAAAGAGACGGGAGGATCCAGCGACAGGGATGCCAACGTGTATGCCGCCCGTTTCCTCAGGATGGCGACGCGATGGCCCCATCTGGAACCACACACGCAGAAACAGCTTGCCGGCATCCTCCAGAGGATGACGGACCCTCACAGCAGACTTTGATCCCTTCTCGCTCCCTACCTGATTTTTGTTTATTTTTTGTTTTCTTTTTGTTTCGTTCCCCCTTTCCTCTGCTGCCAAGGTGGACCGCGCCGGTCTGCGCACCGGTAGCCCGGCAAGCTATATCTTTCCAGGGCGTCGCTGGACTACTGGTCCAGTCACAGATTGTATAGGTTTATTCGTGAGAATAAACATCCCGGCGCACCCGGGTTTCAATGGAGATTCCGGAGCGTGACGCCTCTCAGGTATTCGCGAAGGTGTTCCTTCGCACCTGAGAGTCGCGTCCGGTCCCCCGGTAGACGCCAATCCCCGGATGGCGGTCTCTTGTCGCGAGGCCGCATCTCGAAAATTAACCGGGAGTGGTCCGACAACGTCGACGCAACCCTCCCCCGTTTGCCGACCTGTGAACACAGGTCAGCGTCGAGGAAGACGTATTCGATGCTAAAGACCATTCCCTACTCACCCGCGAACAAGTTACGCGCACGCATGGCGGCGTACAACTCGTTCATCGCGTTCTATTGTGTTTTGGGCTCACCTGTTAGCAGTCGGAGATTGAAATTTATCACCCGGTCACGCCGGGGCGTTTATTAATAATAATAAACTAGTCAGGGACAATTTACCCAACCAACAGAACGACAGAGAACATAGAAAAATTACCTGCACGCAGGCCTGGTAAACAAACCGCTCGCAGCGTGGAAGGAATGAGAGGAAACAAACAAAAATCAAAAACTGGAGGGAAGGGTAACGGGTTTTCGGTTAGGCTCCGTACTCACGGGGATTTAAACGATGAGCACCTAAAATGTTCCGGAGCCCATGGGGACGCGGGTGTAAAAAGAAAATACAAAATTAGTTAATGGAGGGTAGGGCAATGATCACCGGGTTGGCCGCTGCTGAGGGTGTGTAAACCGGCGGTGTATTGCGGCGAGATTCCTCTTTGTGTCCTCTGTCAAATGAGGCCATCTAGATGATGCCTGCATGTAGAAGGATGCTTTGCTGATTACCTCTTGGTGCTATCCGTTGATTACCAACGCCTGGCGGACGGAAACTATCGCGCGTATACAACCGATGGCTGCAATCCTTGCGCTTAGTGAAAGCTAGCTCGGCGTGAAAAATCGTCGCAGCAAGTCTCTTGCGGTGTCCACGGGATGCATTAGTGCTGTTGCCAGCCTACGCTACAGTCCTTGTAGGACACCGCAATCCAGAAGTAGGTGCGGAATCGACTCCGTCGATCCGCACCGAACGCAGTTCGCAGACGCAAGTCCCCCGGAGTCACGATGCCAACGCTCGTTGCACTGAAAACCCCAGTGAACGAAAAGCAGCACGGCTTGTTTCCAAGCAAGGGGGAGCAGCGAACTGTCCATAAACTGTGGAGGGACTACAAGTTCTTCGGGGGTGACAGCAAGTTCTTCTGCCCACCGGAGGAGTCCCTTTGCAGTAACACGAGGAGTGGCGGCGTCCGCCAACTCACTTGTCTTCCAGGTGCCAAGGAGTTTGGTTCTTCCCGCTGTCGTGCAGGAAACCTCCCACCTCGCCGGTGCGTAACTGTCGTTTCTTGCCCTGAGGGCAGACAGCGCTGCGGCAAGAGGCGTGGCAGCCAGAGTAGAAAACTTCACCTCGTTCTGCAGTACTTCTTCCAAGGATCGTGGAAAAAAGTGACGCAGGGGGCGAAGATCTTCAGGGCGTATTCCTTGGAACGCCGCGCAGGATTCAACAGACTCTTGCCTCCAAGCTTCAAAGTTCATTAAGCGGCAGGAGATCCACGAGTGAGCTTCCAGAAGTGCGGTCAACTGCCGCAATGGAAACACGAAACCCCGCTTCCTGTATTGAGTGCCCGGCAAAAGCGAGAGAAATCCTCCGCTGCCGGCGCATCTCCGCAGGAGAATGCGGGCTGGCACACACAGGGGGGATGTCCATACCTGGGCACACAGTGCCAGCAGTCGGAACTGCACCTGCAGTCCGCTTAGCTTTATTGTCAGGATACCCAAACCAGCATCCCGACGCGGAGCTAACAAATCTTCAAGGCGGATTTTGGATATCGCCGGACCCCAGAGAGCGTTCCTGAACAGTCGCTCAGCCTGCTGTTTCGCCGCATAGGGGGGGTCCAAAACAAAAAACCGGGGACGGAGGAGGGGGGCCACAAAGATGTTCCAAATAGTCGCCCGTTCCTGCAAGGTAAACTTGCCGTTAAAGAACGGGCTGATGGCCAACTCTGCTTTTTGAGGACAGTCCGCCCACGCTTCGGCTGCGCCGAAAGCGCCCAACGGAACGCCAAGGTACTTAAAGTATTCGCACGTGGGGATCCCCAGGCGGATCCAGTCGGACTGCCCCTCACACGACGTACCCACAGGAACGACCACGCTCTTCTCTCTGTTCACGCTCACGCCCGCTCCCCGACGAATCAGGTCGAAGAAATCCTCGACACTGGACGCCAAGGTGGACATGGGGAGCAGAAGAAGCAGGTCATCAGCGTAGGCGGCCACGGCAGGCGTTCCCGGGCAGGAGCTTGGCAAGTGAGACAGCGTCAGCCTGTATGCTCTTAGCACCAACTCAAAGAAGATGCTGAAAAGCAACGGGCTTAAGCTGTCGCCCTGTCGGATGCCCCTACGAACGGGAATACCATACACGCAACAGACGCTAAAAGTGATGCAGGTTAGCGCGTGGCGCCAGCACGCGCGCAAATACAGCAGGAGTTGCGCCGGGAACCCAAGGCGTTCCATAAGCTCCAAAAGCAGCTTCTGGTTTACGCAGTGGAACGCCTTGTGGAGATCGACCGCGACCGCCAAGGCACCTGGCGTTCCCTCCTGCCGTCGGCGCCTGTTCTTTTTGCCTGCGTCAGTGACTTTCGCAGCAGCCTGGCTTTGCTGCGCCACAACTTCCTGCAGCTGCATCCATGTACGCGCGAAAAGGATGTTCGCCTCCATGGATCGTCCCGGAACCGCGTAGGTTTGTTCCGGGCTCACCACAGATTCCGCGATTCTTCCTAACCGCGCGACCCACAGCTTGGAAAACAACTTGACGTCCGAGTTCACCAAGGTGATCGGACGCCAGTTGTTAAGTTGTCGCAATTCTCCGCCTTTCGGCAGGAGACGCACCTTCGCTGAGCGGATGGAATCAGGGACATTCCCGGATTCACTCATCAGCGTGGCGAGTTTCAGCATCAAGGGAATGAGCTCCACTGCATAGTACTGATGAAACTCTGCAGGGAGCCCATCCTCGCCTGGCGACTTTCGTCTGTTCAGCTCAGCGATTGCGGACGAAAATTCATCCGCCGTGAAGGGCTCGTTGAGACGTTCGCGTTCCTCCTCGCCGACAACACGAGCATCCTGAGACAGGAGTATCTCAGAAAGAATATCCTCCGTCGGGGATTCCGCGTACAGAGAGGAGTAGTAGCGTCTCACAATGCGGCGTACTTCGGCTGGGGCCGAACATTCCTGGCCCTTGTCGTCCAGCAGGCATGCTGCTCCGGACTGCCAGACCTGGCGCTCTGCCCTCGCCTTGTACTCTGCGAGTCGCCCGACATCCGCGCGTCTCGAAAACGTGCGGGCCTGCAGAAAGTCTCTACTGTGGGCCACGCCCTCTCCGAAACCGCGTGGAAGCCAGTGCAAGGGGAATTGGCAACAGAACTCGCGGACAGATCTTTTGAGATCGTCCCAGTTTGCAAGTTCTTGAATGACAAAGCCCCGGAGGTATTGACGTAGATGCTCCGCATCCTCCGGTTGACTAAGCCAATCCGCCTGCATCCTCCAGCTTGGCAACGGAGGCCATCTGCCTGGCGGAAGGATCTCAAACTCCAACCTGTGGTGGTCAGAAAGCTCAGTCAACAATCTTCCACTCCTACCCACACGCGAATGCAGGTTTTCATCGAGGAAAACGTCATCGAGCGATCTTTGCATTCCAGGTTCGCTGACCATCAAGTTTGCGGCGTGCACGGACGCGCACATCTCGATGGGCAGCGCGCTTCCTCGAGCGGCTCCAATCGTCGGAGAGCAGGCGGACGTTGAAGTCCCCATCGACGAGGTGCGCCACTTGGAAGCCGGAGTTGTTGAGCCAGTGGCTCTGCACCTCACCAAAGAAAGCTACTCTTTCTTCGAGGTAGCGAGAGCCACTCGGAGCGTAGACGTTCGTAACGACGCGATCGATGGACTCGGACCACTTGATGACAAGCTGGTCTATCCGTCCGTCGTCATCGAAACAAACACTACGCACCGCTTCCGCCATTTTTCCTCTTACGAGGAACGCGACGCCGCACGTGCGTGCGCCGCCGCACCGCCAATGTAGCGTTCCGCCTGCGCGCTTCTCGATTTCGGCTGCCTGCTCGTCGGAGATTACGTGAATCACCTGCAGCAGCGCGAGGTCGAAGGGGCGCAGGGCGTTGGCTACTAATCGCCTCTTCTCGTCGTTCTGCAGTGCGTTCACGTTCCAACACGTTACGGACAGAAGACGAGAAGACGCGATTCCCCGCATTACTGCTGGGAAGGTGGCAGCTTTTTGCTCGCTTTATCCGGCGAGCAGACGGCGAGCAGCACGACTGGCTGGGAAGGACGGTCGCCACCGTCCTCTATCGTGCTGCATGCATGTAATGCGTACACGCCAGGCTGAAACCCGTCGGGTTTCGTGGAGACTTCGCGTTGCTTCGCGGCGAGCGTTGCCTGGCTGCCTACTTTTGATCGGCGCGCACACGCTTTCGAGCGAGTTGTCCTCGTCTCGGTGATCGGAACGGCATCCATTTCGGTGTCCGACCGTCGCATGTTCGATCGGGTTTCGGCCTTCCGCAAAGCAGTGACAGGTTCTGCTGGATTGAGAGCTGTCCTGTTTTTGTTTTCCGTCACCACAGCATCGCTTTTGGTGACGGCTGCTTTCCCGGCGCGCGCGTTTTCAGCGTGCTCACGCGCAGTTGCACGAAGTACCTTTGCTGAAGTCTTCTTTACTTCATTACGGTCCCTCACTTCGCGTGGCGCCGTAAATGGAGATTGTGCTCCATGGCCATCTTTGAAGCCATCCGCGTCTTTGAACGGGAGCACTTTGGATGGCTTCGACACGCTCGTCATGGACGCTGCCTTCGGAAGGGCTTTTAATCCCTTCGTTGGCATGGCATCCGCGCCAGTCTAGAGCTTGCTCTCCGACTGCGACAGCGTGAGATTTTTCTTCGCTTTCACGGTGTTGGATCGCGACGCGGATTTTTTTTTGTTGACTTCCGAAGTCGACACGGCACAACCCTTCTTACCCGATTTGGGCTTCTCAGCCACTGCAGGAGGTGAAGGAATGGATCTGACGGTACTGGAAGTGTCCTTACCGCCGTTGTCCATTGGCGTCCCCGCCGGTTGCTCGAACTCCGAGAGAGCCGGGCGTGCTTGGGAAGGACAGCTATTGCGCCTAGGGGGACTTTCCATTGCCCCGGATTCCCCGCACCCATTCTTTTGCGGCTCCCATGCCGCGAGAGGGGGTGCGCAGGGCTTCGCGTGCGAGGTTTCCTGCTGCTTTGGGGCGACATTCCAGCTCGCCTTTTTTCGGAATTTCTGCCGTGGGGTCTCCAGGTTTTTCGCAGATTTTTTCTTTTTATCCGCGCTTCGTTTTTTAAGACGAAGCTCCGCGGCTGCCTTTTTTCGCAAAAGATCCGGGCAATTTTTCAATTGGTGCCCGGATAGTTTGCAATAACGGCATTTTCCAGAGGGGCATTTATCCAAACAATGCCCCTTCTTCCCGCATTGCTCGCACGTTCTTACTTTGCCCACGAACCACAGGTGATCGACCGTGTCTTTCACATGTAGTTTCGTGGGCAGCAGACGGCGGTCCGGCATTGTAAGCCGGACTCCAGCGACTCCGCTGTGAATGGACGGGAAGTCCTTGAGGTTGCTACGCACCCTCCACAGCGCATGGACCGTGGCGAATTTCGCCAACGCGTTCCGAATATCAGTATCGGAGATTTGCAACTCGATGTCGAAAATCTCCACCACAAATGAGTCGTCCATGGCGGTCGGGAAGACCTTCTGGCCACGGATCGACAACGGGGTGCGCAGCAAGCGTTGCACAAGTGCAGCGTCTTTGCAGCGCACCTTGAAATAGCCCATGTCTTTAATGGGCATAATGGCGAGAAGTTCCTCCTTCCGCACGCCAACACGGGTCAGTTCATCGTTGAACTGATTCCCGTCGAGCGCAGAAAGAAAACCACTCACCTTATATCGGAGAGCAGGTCTATAGCCTTGGGTTACGTATGCCCGCAACTCCGACTCGTCGAGTGGTTTCCCTTTGACAGCTGCTGTGGCAGCAACGTCAGCAAAACTCCTCTCCATTGGCGAGAAAGACGAAGTGGAGGCGGCCGTCGGTTCTGCGATTGCAGATCCGGATACTGTTCCTCCAACTTCAGGAGCTTAGGGTTGGGTCGACATCGTCGTCAAAATGTACGACGCCAAGATGAAGCGGATGAAAGCACGGAGATGAGAGCGAAGAAAAACACGTCCGCACTCGATTGAAATCTTCCGCTATCAGGTGAGCCTTTCCCACATTGGTATCCGCCAGCCAGTCGCGTTTCAGGGTTTCCAACAGCCTGGTGCAGTCGCAATACCCCTGTTTGCCGCTTAGGCCATACACGTTTGTGACGATTAGTTCGATCCAGTCGGACCAGCTGAGAATCAGCTGATCGATCCGACCGTCGTCATCAAACCGCACGCCCTTTACAGCAGCGTCTATGGCCGGCTTTACGAAGAACGCGACCCCACAGGTGTTGCGGAGGCCGCATCGCCAATACAACCGACCACCCGCGATCGTCTCGATCTCCTGGGCGTCTGCCGCGGTGATCACGTGGATCTCCTGCAGCAGCGCCAGGTGGAGCTCACGCAGGGTGTCGGCCGTATCTCGCCTGTTCCCGTCGTCGCTCAGCCCGTTGACGTTCCAACAGGCCGCGCGAATCCGACGGCGACTGGCGAGCCCAGGTGTTAGTCCTGGGAAAACGGCGATGCGGCGTACGCCACCTGCTGGGGCGGGATGCTAGGTGGAGGGGGATGGGGGACAGGTACTGAAGGCACCTGTTCCTCCTCCTCCATCGATGCCGGCGCGTCGGCCGGATCACCAGCATGTGGAGTCGCGCCTACCTGTTCGCCCTCCTATATGGGTTCGGGCTGCTCAGGTTTCGCGACTGCAGGGAGGACTTCACCCCCCTGCTCTCCCTCCTCCATGGGGGTGGCCGACTCGACGGCTTCCGGACGTGGGTATTCCCCCTTCGGGATTCCCACGCTGCCGCTTCCTTCCGGTTTCTCCTCCTCGCTGGTGGAGGGGAGGCTCCTCCTGGGTTTCTGGGACTTGCGTCCCGACTTCCTGGGGGTTGCCTCCGAGGAGGAGGATCCGCTACCGGCCCCCCGGTCGCACTCACCTGCGGGGGCCATCTTGGTCGGAGCCGACCTGCGTACGCCCTTGCGCGACGGGATTCGGCGCTCGGCGAGCGTTGCTGCGTGCTCCTCTGCCGCTTTCTCGAAGGCCGCGTCTTCGCCAGCGGCGACGGTTGCCGCGCACTGCTCCGCGACCTTATCGAGCGCGGCTTCATCGCTGACGGCGGACGTTGCCGCGGGCTCCTCCGCGGCTTTGTCGATCGCGGCGTCCTGGTTGTCGGCGCGCGAGTCTCGCGTCTCACCCTCTAAACGTAGAATGGGCTCGTCCACGCGAGTATTCATCGCGTCCGCATCAACTGTTCTGCGAACATTGCCGCTGGCGGACTCGGCAGGAACGGCTAAGCGTTCGAGTGCCACCGAGCATTAGCGGAGTTGCTTTTTTTTTTGAAACCGGCGCGGCTTTTTTCTTGTTGCCGGCAGTTTTCTTCTACGACTTTTCTTCTGGCATTAATTTCTTTTTTTTTTTCTTTTCTGGCCTGAACCAGCTGCCAACCCTCCTCCATTTCCGCGTTCACGGGAGCTCTTTCCTCCGACGTCTGTACGGGAGGAAGGGAGGCTGGCAGTTGGGAACGGCCATTTTTGCGAGCTGGTCTTCCTACCAACTTTCCACGTTTTCCCTGCGCCTTTTTGGCGGCAGGGGGCACCGGGGTGGGGCGCTTGGGGCACACGCGAGGAACGTGACCCTTTTCGCCGCATAGGTGGCACACAATGTTCGGGCACCTCTTTCGTAAATGCTCTACTGCATTGCAGTAACCACAAAATTGGCGTTTCCCCACGTACCAGAGGTCCACCGCTTCTTGGCAGACCTCCAGCTTGTGGGGAAGCGCACCACCCTCTTTTACGGTGATACGCGCCGCAGCTTGAACTCCGAAAAGGCTATTGTAGCCTAGGAAAATCGTGGAGTTCGGCAACAACGCGTGCACTTCTGCGTGCTTTTCTAACTGTTCGCGAACCGCTGACCTTGTCATGTGACTGGGGATCCCAGTGAGATGGACCACCACCGAGCGCTCCATCTTTAGAAGCAAGATCTTCCGACCATCAACGATCAGCGGGTCGGTGATCAGGTGTCGGGCCAAGGTGATATCCTTGCATACCACCTCGACCCGCTGCCCGCCGCTGAGTACGCAGAGGCCGTCGAGATCTTTTTCGAAAATATTGGCGTTCTGCAGCGCCTTCGTAAAGGCGCGTTCAGTTTGCCCATCGAAAAGGTTGCCTACCTTGTAAACTTGCGAGGGTTTATACCCCGCTTACTTGTAGGCTTCCATCTCGGCCATGGCTTCCACGCTAGGCACGGCCACCATGGCGCTCCATGACCTCGGTGTCGCCGGGGACGATTCCGGGGCGGATGCCCCTGATCCAGTAGGCTGTATGGACGAACAAGCCTCCATCACGCTTACTTTCATCGCGGTGTCCTCTGGCAACGCTGCCATCGGACACCGACGATGGGCACGCCCAAATCACTCAAGAAAGAAAAACCACCCGCTTTGCCACGCAAGCGTAGCGCAGGAAAAGCACGTCCGCTCTCCACAGCGGGAATTCAGCAAAGGGGCTCGCAACGAACGCGCGTATTTGCACGCGCGTCGTCAAGAGAGGAACCCCAATGTCCGTCGCCTGGCCGAATACCGCGCCGGAGCCAAGCGACAAGCCTGGCAATCCGGGTCAGCCAGCATGCCGGATGACCTGGGCCGGGAACGTTCGTCTCCGTCTGCGGTACGGAATCTCGTGCGGTGTTTTTATTCTTCCCTTCACGCCAAAACACCACTCGAACAAAACGCCTCGCGGCGATTGCTCATGAGCGGTTCCTTGGCGATAGGGGAGGAGGAGATAGAAAACCTCGATGAGCCTTTCACGACCGGTGAAATTCTCGCCGGTATCAAAATGCTCAAGAGGCGTAAGGCGCCAGGGGAGGACGGCTTGTTCGCGGAGTTCTTTCAGAGTTTTGCGGAATAACTGTCCCCCCTGGTGCTCGAGTTGACAAGGCGAATTCGAGACGAAGGCGATGTTCCCGCCTCGTTTCGGTCAGCCAGGGTGAGGCTCCTCGCGAAGGGAGGAGACCTCAGGAAACATTGTAGCTGGCGTCCCAACACGATTGTAAACACGGACGCCAAGTTCATTGCCGGGCTGTGGGCGTCGCGATTAGGGCAGGTGTCCAATTCCATAATTAGCCCGAAACAGACTTACGCTGTTCCAGGGTGAAGTATGGACGACAACCTCTTCTTCGCGAGCACACGGATGCACGCGCAGCGGAGTAAGAAAGAAGGGAAAGGAAAAATTTGCAACCCTACTTTAGGGCCGCCAGTAGGACAGGGTGGGGACGCTCATGCGGGAAAAGGGGCCTTAGCGATCTCAGTCGACCTGCATAAGGCATTCGACTGTGTTGATCAGGAACTCCTCTTGGAGCTCCTGGGTCGCATGGGCTTTCCACCCTCCTTGATTACCTACCTGCGCTCTTGCTGCCGAAACGCGATAATCTCGATTGATTTCAGTGGACAAAAGGTGTATGGCGTGCCGGTGCGGCGGGGCATAAGGCAGGGCGACAGCCTCAGCCCCCTGCTTTTTAGCACCTACGCTGAGTTGGTGCTGAGAGCGTACATGGAGACTTTGGCCCCCTTGCCGAGCTCGTGCTTCGGCACGCCAGCTGTAGCGGCGTATGCCGACGATCTTCTGCTCCTCTTACCTATGTCCACCCCGGCTGAGGCAGTCGGAGATTTCTTCGACCTGCTTAGCCGTGGGGCCGGATTACATGTTAACAGGGCGAAGTCGACAGTGTTGCCAGCTGGAGCGACGTGCGCAGGGCAGCAGGACTGGGTCCGTCTAGGGATCCCCACGGTGAGGTGCATCAAGTACCTCGGTGTGCCGTTGGGGGACTTCTCCCCTGCGGAAGCGTGTTCCAGCTGCCTCCAAAAAGTCGAGACGGCGATCGGCCCGTTCCTGGAAGGAAAGTTTCACTTGCCGGAACGGGCCGCGGTTTGGAACGCCTTCGCGGCCTCCATCCTCCGCCCCTTGCTTTTTGTTTGCCTCGACCCCGTGGAAGCAAAAAAGCGGACGAAGGACCTCCTTCGCATACCTCTTTGGGGCAAGGGGAGGCCCCGATTCCTTTTGAAGGACTTGTGCGCTCCGCGTCGGGACGGCGGTCTCAGCATCCTGACGCTGGAGCCCGTGGAAATCCATCTGCGATGGCAAACCCTCGCCATCGCAGCGAAGATGTGGAGCACCGCTTGCTGCATTCAGGCCCGCCTCCTGGACAGGCGTGTGTCCCGCTGCGAAGGACTCGCATCGTTTCTTCTGTGTTCTGGCCGGAAGATTCGAAGATGCGGCCTACAGCTCGGGCGCATGGCAACATTGGCCAAGGAGAACAGCTGGATGGTTTGCTGCCCCGCCGACTCCTCCGCTTTGCTGGAAGAGACTGCTGGCACATGGGCCAAGCAGAACCAGATGTGCGAAGACCGGATGAACTGCCTGCGTGTCGGCTTTTACGCCCACCGCACTCTCCGTGAAATTCTTCAATTTCCACCGAGTTGCACGTGGGCGGAAGGCACACCCCTTGTTACGGCGATGCCCTCCCTCCAAAGGGCGCTTCACGAAAGCCGGAAGTCAAGGTGGCAAGTCTGCTGCCGTATCGCAGGCACAGAGAAGATGATGAGCGGCTGGACCATGAAAGAGTTGACAGATGCAACGACCCCTAGTCTCCAGCCGCGCGGATTAAGAAGATGGGGCGAGCTGCTCGGCATTCGATTGGATGACCTGAAGTGGCGCCCGTTCCTACTTGGATCCAGGATTCTTCTTCTGAAGTGGCAAGAATCGGCGCTTCTGTGGCACCTTTGGGGTCTACCCTGCAGCGCGAGCCGTTTCCACTGGACGCGGGGAAGAGTAAATCCTGCGTGTGCAAGGTGTGGGGAGCGGGAGTCGCTCCCTCACCTCGTAGTTGAATGCCTTGCCGTCTGGATTCTTTGGGATCGTCTGAAAACGGCCCTCCGGATACCGGATGGTGGCAATGTTGGATGTGTCTTCAGTCCTGTCTTCGTGCGGGACGCCCTCAGTCCAGCCGCAGCCCTGGCAGCACTTTGCTGCATTCGTGGTATCGTGGCGGCCTGGAGTGATGCCGAAGATGAAGACTGCATCGTGAGGGACGTCATCGAGTATGCTTCTCGCTTCCTGCAGAGAGCTACCCGATGGCCCAATCTGGGAAAACTGAAAATGGAACTAGAAGGCATCCTGCAAAGGATGGGCGCTCCCAGCAGACTTCTGTGATCCCATCCCGGCCCTCCAAACTCTTTTTTGTGGTTTGTTTTTCTCTTTAAATTTATTTTTGTTTAATCCCTCATCCCCCTGCACAGCCGAGGAGAGCCACACCGGGCTGCGTCCCGGTGTCCCGGCAGTTCCGGTATTGCGTGGCCGTCAGTAGAGCCTTGTACCACGTACTGTATTGACCGTTGAAATGTTTTTAATAAACGTCCCGGCGTATCCGGGTGGCATCGCCCAAACCTGGAGGAAGTTGATGGAGGGGAAACTGGTCACAGAACTCTTGGAGTGAGCGTTTTATTTTGTCCCAGTCAGCGAGAGTCTGCAGTTCGCAACTACGCAGAAATGCGCGCAGATGTTCGCGCGCTCCAGCGAGTCGCAACCAGTCCCCCGGCAGGCGCCACGCTTCGGAGGGTGGACCTCTGTCGCGCGGGTGAATCTTGATCACTAGTCTAGGGTGATCGGACAGCTCCGACGCATTTGCTCCTTGAGTCCCCACCCGCGTACACAAGTGGTTATCGAGGAACACGTGGTCGATTCTGCTTCTCGCTCCGGCTTCATCGGCCAACAAGTTGCGTGTGTTCATAGCCGCACATAACTCGTTGCCCAATTGTGCTTGTATGTCGGGCGCTTCCGACAGCAGGCAAACGTTGAAGTCTCCCGCTATCAGATGCGCCCGCCGCACGCCTGCTCCGGCCAGCCAGTCTCGCCGCAGGGCTTCGAAGAACGCAGTGCGTTCTGCGCGACTGTGGCTGGTGCAGGGCACGTACAGGTTCGTGACTACGAGGTCGATCGATTCGGAACACTTAAGGACAAGTTGTCCTACTCGACCTTCCTCGTCGAACTGTGCACTGCGCACCGCATTGGCGACGGCCGTCTTCAGCAGAAAGGCCACTCCGCGGGAATGGTCTCCTCCACCACGCCAAAGTAGCCTCCCCCCTGTGAGCCTCTCGATTTCCTGGACGTCCTCTGCTCTGAGGGCATGCACCTCTTCAAGAAGTGCCAGGTCGAAAGGTCGCAGGGTGTCGGCCACGCTACGCCTCTTGCTTTCGCTACGCAGCCCATTGACATTCCAACAGGCTATACGCAGCTCCAGGTAAGAGGCGATTCCTCGCATCATACTAGTGATGGTGGTGGCGTGTGTATTGCCGCCTCCTGTTCGGGAGGCGGCTGGTCGTTGTCCATCTGCGGTGGCGGCGTTTCGGCAACGACCGGAACGTCTGCAGCCGGACTGAGGTCGATAGGAAGGACCGACCGGATGCTGTCGATGGAGGGATCCCGCGACCTCGCGGACATCGCCTTCTCGCTATCCGAGCGCATCTCCTCCTCCTCAGCCTGAGGAAGAGCGACGCCCATAGGGTTGCGCGACTTCCGGACCGCCTTCCACTTCGGAAGAGCGACGGTAAGAGCGTTTCTGGCTTCCGCCTCGGACCCCGAAGTTTCCGGGCCCTTAACTTCCGCCGGACGTCTGACGGCCTTCTTTGCAGCCTTAGGCGGCCGTATTAAGGTGGTTGCGAGTTCCCCTGCCACTTTCGCGAAGTTTTTCTCGTCGCTGCTGCTCGCGTGTTTGTCGCAGGATTCCTGCGGCGGTTCTGCGGCGTTCGCGACGGTTGCGGGAGTCGCGTTCGCCGATCGACGCTCGATCGACGGAACGCGCTCGATTGTAACGCGGCATTCCTTTATGCACTCGCGCTGCGGAATTTTTGGTTTGCCGTCCGCGGGTTTTTTCGGAACGCTCGCGTTCTGATTTTTTGAGTTTTTTGTGGTAATTTTTTTTGTTTAGTTTTCAATTTGTTTGGGTTTTTCGCCGGAGACTATTTTCCAGCCTTCCTCGTCGGCATTTGGATCAGAAGTCTCCTTTTGAGGCTCCTGCTCCTTGTGCACGACTTCTTCTGAAGTCGGCTTTCCATCGCTCTTTGCTTTAAATTCTGCCTTCTTCCCCTCGTTTGTCGAAGGGGCAGAAGGCGTTGTCGCGGTGGTTTTCGGGCACACAGCACTAGGGTGGCCCTTCGCGCCGCAAGATGGGCATCTAGCATCCGGGCATCTCTTTTTAAGATGCCCGAATGTGTTGCACAGCCCACAGTATTTTTCCTTCTCCACGTACCAAAGGTCGACGAGCTCGTCGTTGACTTCAAGCTTGTGGGGAAGTTCTTCATTTTCGCGGAGAGTTATGCGTGCAGCCACTCGCCTACTGAATGCGCCTCGATAAGTAAAGGCGTTGGGCTTTGACCACATCGCGTATATCTCCGCGAATTTGTTGATTTCAGTGCGGATGGCTTCATTGGTCATCCGCACCGTTGTACCCGTGAGGTGGATCACCATAGAGTGATCCACCGTGTGTGGGAGGAGATTCCGCCCTTCGAACGGAACGGGCGTGCAGAGCAGTTTGTGTGTGAGCGCTGCATCTCTGCAGATCAGCTCCGTGAACTGGCCGTTGCTCCGAATCGAGAAGCAAAGTATCTCCTCGTCAGAGATTCCCATCCTACGGATGGCGTTTCCAAATTTCCGCGTTGTAAGCGGAGAATATAGGTTTCCTACCTTGTAAAGGATGGCAGGGTTGTAGCCCTCCTTTATGTAGGCCTGCACTTCGGCGGTCACGTCCGGCGGAGCAGCCGCGGTCACCTTGTTCCACGCCCTCGCCGGGGTGGCGGGGGCTGATTTTCTGGTGGGGCATGACCCCACCTCCATAGGTTGGGGGGACGTGGGCCTTACGTCTCCCGTCGCAGGAACTTTGGCATCTTCAGGTATTTCTGCCTTCCAACGTCCGCACTTCCAATTCACACAACACCTAGTTTTGGCTTCCCTCACGGGAGCTGACCAAAAACGCGTGCGGCACCGTCGCAGGTTTGCCGCATTCTGAGGGATTTCTATTCCTCCCTTTACGCGCTGAGACCATCAGAGCGCTCCTTTGCGCAGCGCCTGCTGCCAGAGGGTGCTTCCGCGTTGAGGGAGGAAGAAATACACATGTTCCTCCAAGAGTTCACGATGAAGGAGATAATTTCCGCCATCAATAAATTGAGAAGAAACGAAGCACCAGGGGAAGACGGCCAGCAAGCTGAATTATACCAACACTTCGCGGCAGAGCTGGCCCCCCTGGTGCTAAAACTATGTATGCTGATCCGTGAACGTGGGGATGTCCCCAACTCGTTCCGGTCAGCTAGAGTACGTCTCCTTCCTAAGGGAGGAGACTTGCGACACGTTGGCAACTGGCGTCCCATCACTGTAGTGAATGCGGACGCAAAGTTGCTCGCTAAACTGAGAACTGAGCCCCCGGGACGGGTAGCGGAATCCGTGGTCAGTCCGGAAAAGACATACGCTGTTCCCTGACGAACCATGGAGGCGAACCTGTTCCACGCTTCCACCTGGCTAGAGCTCCAATACGAAAGGGGATTGATGCGCACCAAGAATTCCAGTGAGTCCGTCAGTCATGCGACGGCTGGTCGGATGGGGGAGGGAGCACTTGCGTTAGCTGTTGACTTGCGTGAAGCATTCGACAGCGTCGACCAGAATCTCCTTCTGGAGCTTTTGGAACGCTTGGGCTTCCCGGCCTCTTTATTAGCCTATCTGCGCTCTAGCTGGCGCGATGCGCAAATCAATGTTACTTTCAACAGGCATACTGTTCACGGCGTGCCAGTGCGACGTGGGATCCGGCAAGGAAACAGCCTGAGCCTGTTGCTCTTCAGTACCTACTTTGAGTTGGTACTGAAAGCGTACAGGGAAACTCTGGCGCACCTGCCGCATGAATGCGCCGGAACGCCTGCGGTTTCAGCATATGCGGACGACCTCCTGCTACTGCTCCCTATGTCCACCCCGGCTTCGGCGGTCGAGAAGTTCTTCGACCTGCTGAATCGAGGAACCGGGCTTACGGTGAACAGGGCGAAGTCCTCCGTGATGCCAATTGGTGCGGCGTGGGCAGGGCAGCCGGACTGGGTCCGTTTAGGGATCCCCACGGTGAGGTAATTCAAGTACCTTGTTGTGCCGTTGGGGGACTACTCCCCTGCGGAAGCGTGGTCTGGCTGCCTCCAAAAAGTGGAAACGGCGATCGGCCCGTTCTTGGAAGACAAGTTTCTCCTTCCGGAACGGGCCACGGTATGGAACGCGTTCGCGGCTCCTATCCTCCGCCCCCTGCTTTTTGTTTGCCCCGTCACCAGAGAGTTGAAAAAACGGACAAGGGACCTCCTGAGAATTCCCCTTTGGGAAAGTGGGAGGCCCCGAGTCCCGTTGAAGGACTTGTGTGCTCCACGTCGGGATGGCGGTCTCGGCCTCTTGACGATGGAGCGAGTAGAGATTCAGCTGTGGTGGCGAACCCTCGCCATCGCAGTGAAGTTATAGAGCACTTCTTGGTGCGTTTCGGCCCGACTCGTTGCCAGCAGTGTATCCGGAACGGAGGGTCTCGCGTCCTATCTTCTGTGCCGTGGCAGGAAGTTCAAGAGATGCGGACTTCTCCTGGGACGCCTGGCAACTCTGGCTAAGGAAAACGGCTGGATGGTATGCAGCTACGCCAACTCCTCCGCATGGCTGGAGGAGACAGCTGGCACGTAAGCGAAGAATAATGAAAAAAATGAATAGATATGGAACTGCCTGCGACGCGGCGCCTGTTCCTGCTGCACTCTGCGGAAGATACTCCAGTGTCCCGCGAGGAGCACGTGGGCAGAGACAACCCCCCTAGCCACGGCGATGCCCTTCCTGAGGAGGGCGCTCTCCAGCAGCCGCAAGCCTAGGTGGCAAGTTTCCTGCCGCATCGCAGGCAAGGAGAAGCTGATCAGCGGCTGGTCCACGGGTAAACTGGCGCAAGCCAGTACCCCTAGTGTCCAGCCGAGAGGACTGCAGAGATGGGGCGAGCAACTCGGCATCCAGCCGGATGACCTGAAGTGGCCCCCGGTATTAATTGGATCTAGGATCCTCCTTCTGAAGTGGCAGGAGTCGGCGCTTCTGTTGTTGCATTGGGGTCTGCAACGCACGCCTTTACCACTGGACCAGGGGTCAAGTAGATCCTACCTGCATCAGGTGTGCGGAACGGGAAACTCTCCTCCACCTCCTTGTTGATTGTGCTGCCATCCGACCCCTGTGGGAACGTCTTCGTGCCTCCCTACGGATCCAGGAAAGCAGCCAGCTTAGAGACGTTTTTCGGCTTCTGTTCGTGATGATGCCCTGCGTCCAGCCGCGGCCCTGGCTGCACTTTGCTGCGTACGCGGGATTGTGACGTTCTGGAGCAACGTCGGAAGACCGAATCACGACAGGGATGCCGTCGTACTTGCAGTCCGCTACCTACGGATTGTGACCAGATGGCCCCACCTGGAAATTATACGGACGGACCTCGAGGGCATCCTGCGAAGGATGGAACCTCCTCCCAGTGGTCAGTGTTCCCTCCCCAACCCTCCCAAATCTTTTTGTTTTTATGTTCTATTTTTCTTTTTGTTTTTTCCCCCCCCCTTCCGCTGCCGAGGAGAGTCGCGCCGGTCTGCGTAACGGCGACCCGGCAGGTCCAGTTGAGTTGGCCGTAGTGGGGCCTCGTACCACGAATCAAAGAGAATTTTTAATAAACGCCCCGGCGTGACCGGGTGGCAACTATCAACTTGTAATCCGCATGCACTATTGTGATGGGACGCCAGTTGTTAATGCTCCTCAGATCTCCTCCCTTAGGGAGAAGCCGCACAATTTGCCGAACGAAACGAGGCAGGAACGTTACCTTTTTCGCGTATCAGCAAGATGAGTTGATGTACCAGGGGGGTTAGCTCAGCCGCGAAAGTTTGACAAAACTCCGCGGACAGGCCGTTCTCCCCTGGAGCCTTTCGCCTCTTGAGCTTTCCGATGGCCGAGATGATCTCGCCCATCGTGAACGACTCGTCGAGGGACTTTTTCTTCTCTTCCCCAATCGCAGGAGCGCCTTCCGGAAGCAGGATTGGTGAGAAATCCCGCTCGGGAGGCGTTCTTGCGTACAGGGAGGAGTAAAAACGCCGCAGCAGACCGCGGATCTGAGCGGGTGCAGAATGCTCCTGGCCCTGATCGCCCAGCAAGCTGGCCGATCCTGACTGCCACTCTTGCCTTTCGGCTCCCGCTTTGTATTCCGCTAGCCTGCGGATGTCGGGGGTCCTGGCGTAACGACGGGCCTGCAGGTAGGCTCGTTCGTTACGGACCCCGGTCCCAAAACCCGTAGGTAGTCGGTGTAGAGGGAACTGGTCGCAGAACTCCTGGACCGAACGTTTAAAGCGGTCCCAATCCTGAAGTGTCTGCATCCTAAAGCTCCGTATCAACGTGCGGAGATGTTCCGTCGCGTCCGGGAGCTCTAGCCAGTCCCCTAGCAAACGTCACGCTGACAAGGGGGTGCCCCTGTCGCACGGATGGATTTAAATCAAGATTGGTCGATGGTCGGACAACTCGCACGGCAACTTGCAGCGCCTGCCCACACGAGTGCACAGGTGCTCGTCAAGGAACACGTGATCGATGTTGTCGTCCATCCCTGGTACACTTGCCAACAAATTACAAGTGTGCACCGCCGCGCACACCTCGCTGACCAGGTCACGCTCGTGATTCAGCCCATGCGGTTTCAGACGAACGTTAAAATCGCCTGCAACCAGATAGGAATTCCGCACGCCTGCCTCGTTCAACCAGTCGCGATGGAGGGCAAGGAAAAATACTTTCCTGGCCCTCCTGTTCGTCAGGTCCGCTCCGCTCGGGGCGTAAACGTTCGTAACGATCACGTCGATCGAGTCGGACCAGCTGAGAGACAGCTGACCGACACGACCGTGATCGTCGAACCGCACTCCACGGGCGGCGGCCTCGATGGTGGGCCGAACCAGGTAGGCGACACCACAACTTCTCGATGTTCCACACCGATACCACAGCCGCCCTCCTTAGATGCGTTCGATCTGCTGCGCTTGTTCTGCAGACATCACATGGATCTTCTGCAGCAGCACAAGGTCGAACGATCCTACAATGGCGGCCATGTCTCGTCGCCTGCCGGCGTCTGTCATGCCGTTCATGTTCCAAACGGCGATGCGGAGACGACGGCGGGAGGAGATTCCCGGCATTACTGCCGGGAAAATGACGGTGTGGGGGAACCCGCCCCTTCCGAGGCGGGTGAGATGACCATTAGGGTTTCAGCCTCCTCAGACACCTTGGGTACCTTTCCGGCTTTAACCCCCTCCATCTCCTCCGTGTCTGTGCGCGGTGGTCTCTTGGGTGACGATTCCCGGGATTCTCCCACGCTAATGGCACCCTCGCAGTTGGAAGTGAACTCCACGCCTTCTACCTCGACAGGGGCTTTCCGAGGTTTGCTGCACTTTCCTCCAGCCTTCCGGCTTGGTGCCGCGGAAATGGAAACTTGGTTTCCGGCCTGCGCTTCGGGGTCGGAAGTTACCGACTCCTCGGTGGAGGCTGGACGCCTCACTGCCTTTTTGCCAGCCTTGGAGGTTTACACCCGGGTACGCCCGGGGCGTTTATTTTTAAAAAACTCTACATCCGCGGTACAAGGCCCCTCTAACGGCCATATGCACTGGACCTGCCGGGACGCCGGGACGCAGCCCAGCGTAGCGTTCCTCAGCAGCGAAGGGGGATGGGGATAAAACAAAATAAAAATAAAAAAATAAACAGACAAAAAAAAGTTGAAGGGCAGGGAAGGGATCACTAAGCGCTGTGAGGAGTTCCCATTCGTTGAAGGAAGCCCTCGAGGTCCGTCCGTATATTCCCCAGTTGGGGCCATCCGGAAGCTTTTGACCGGTTGGGGCGTACACATTCGTGACGATCAGATCGATCGAGTCGGACCAGCCGAGAGTCAGCTGACCGACCCGATTGTCGTCATGGAAGCGCACGCCCTTCACGGCAGCGTCGATCGCCGGCTTCACGAAGAACGCGACCCCGCAGGTGTTGCGGATGCCGCATTGCCAGTACAGCCGACCTTCCGCGATCGTCTCGATCTCCTGGACGTCTGCCACGGTGATCACGTGGATCTCCTGCAACAGGGCCAGGTGGAACTCCCGCAGGTTGTCAGCTGTATCTCGCCTGTAACCGTCGTCGCGCAGCCCGTTGAAATTCCAACAGGCCGCGCGAATCCGACGGCGACTGGCGAGCCCAGGTGTTACTCCCGGGAAGATGGCAGTGCAACGTCCGCCACCTGCTGGGACGGGACGCTAGGTGGAGGAGGGGGGTCAGGTGCTGAAGGCTCCTGGTCCCCCTCCTCCATCGGTGCCGGCGCGTCGGCCGGATCACCCGCAGGTGGAGTCGCGCCTACCTGTTCGCCCTCCTCCATGGGGGCGGGCTGTTCAGGGTCGGCGCCTGCAGGGGGGACTTCACCCCCCTGTTCACCCTCCTCCATGGGGGTAGCCGCATCGACGGCTTCCGAGCGTGGGAATTCCTCCTCGGAATTTCCCACGCTGGCGACGGCTTCCGTCTTCTCCTCCTCGCTGGTGGAGGGGAGGCGCCTCCTGGGCTTATGGGACCTGCGTACCGACTTCCTGGGGGGTGCCTCCGAGGTGGAAGTGTGCTACCGGCCCTTAGGTCTAACTCACCTGTGGGGTCCTTCTTCGCCGGAGCCGGTTTTCGCACGGCCTTGCGCGAGGGGTTGTCACGCTCGGCCAGCGTGACCGCGTGCTCCTCCGCCGCCTGCGCGAACGCGCCGTCCGCGGCTTCGACCGGCGCTATGTCGCGCGGCTCACCCTCTGTGTAAACAGAGGGTTCGCCGTCGCGAGCCTCGGGCGCAGCGGAAACGGCAAGGTGAGGATCGACGCTCCGGGTGGCAATCTCGGGAACGACGATTCGTTCCAGTGCCACCGTGGACTCGCGCAAAGTTTTCGAGCGCGGACCGGGTTTCTTCGGCTTACCGGCCGTCTTGCGCTCTTTGCTCTCCGTGGGTGGGAATTTTTTTCGGCTTTCTGGCCTCTACAAGCTGCCATCCCTCTTCGCCTTCCACCGTTTCAGAAGGTTTATCCTCCGGCTTACGCGCCGGAGGTTGAGGTGTTGCCAGCTTGTGCTGGCCCTTTCCCACTTTAGGTCTAGAGACCTTTGAAGCGCGTTTTCCCTGCGCTTTACTCGCGGCAGGGGGAACCGGGGTGGGGCGTTTGGGACACACGCGCCGAACGTGGCCTCGCTCCCCGCACAAATGGCATTGTATATTGGGACACCATTTACGTAGGTGTCCCACGGTATCACAATGCCCGCAATACCGGGGCTTCCCTACATACCACAGGTCGACGTTTTCTTGCGCCACCTGTAGTTTGTGGGGAAGCCCACAATTCTCCCGTACGGTCACCCGCGCTGCAGCCTGCCCACCAAAAAGGCTATCGAAGCCGTCGAAAATGGAGGGTTTCGGCCACAGTGCGTGCACCTTGCCGTACTTTCTTAATTCCTCACCAACCGCTGACCGCGTCATGGGGCTGGTGATGCCAGTCATGTGGACCACCACGGAGCGGTCCATTGATACTGGCAGGATCTTTCGGCCGTCTACGTTCAGCGGCGCATGGAAAAGGCGGTGAGCCAAGGTGACATCTTTGCAGACCACCTCGACCCGCTGCTCACCGCTGAGGACGGAGAGGCCTTCCAGATCCTTCTATGTAACATTCGCGTCCTTCAACGCTTTGCTGAAGGCGCGCGCTGTCCGGCCGTCGAACAAGTTGCCTACCTGGTACACATGCGAAGGCTTGTACCCGGAGGCCTTGTATGCGGCCATCTCCGCCATGGCTTCTGCATTGGCCGCGGCCACCATGGCGCTGCATGTCCTCGGCGTGTCCGGAGATGATTCCGGGGCGGCTGCCCCTGCTCCAGTAGGCTGTGGGGGCGAACTAGCCTCCCCCACTCCCACCTCCATCGCGGTGTCCTCTGGCGTCGTGGCCATTGGACACCGACGATGTACACAAAACACCACACAAAAGAAAAAGCGCTTTCCTACTTCTCTTTGGGGTGTGAAGGAAAAACACGTCCTCCAACTGGCCGTGGAGGTTTACAACCGGGTACGCCCGGGGCGTTTATTTTTAAAAAAAAAACAACTCTACATCCGCGGTACAATGCCCCGCTCACGGCCATATGCACTGGACCTGCCGGGACGCCGGGACGCAGCCCAGCGTAGCGTTCCTCAGCAGCGAAGGGGGATAGGGATAAAACAAAAAGAAAAATAAAAAACATAAACAGACAAAAAGAAGTTGGAGGGCAGGGAAGGGATCACTGAACGCTGTGAGGAGGGCCCATCCGTTGAAGGAAGCCCTTGAGGTCCGTTCGTATATTCCCCAGTTGGGGCCATCCGGCAGCTCTCCGCATGAAGCGTTAAGCGTATGGGACGACATCCCTCGCGTGTGGACCCACTCCTTCGTTATTGGCGTCGCTCCATGCCGCCACGATGCCACGGACACAGCACAAGGCTGCGATAACTGCGGCTGGCTGCAGTGCGTCCTTCACGAAGAGGGGCCGAAGAACGTCTCTGGGGCTGCTGCCCGTAGGGAGCCCTAGGGTCGCCCCGAACCGTTCCCAGAGGGGTCGGATGGCAGCACAATCCACAATAAGGTGGGGAAGCGACTCCCGCTCCCCGCACCTGGCACACGCAGGATCCACAGCTCCCCTCGTCCAGTGGAAGCGGCGCGCGTTGCAGGGTAGACCCCAGTGCAACAAAAGCAACGCCGACTCTTGCC
Organism: Raillietiella orientalis; assembly: GCA_036172245.1. Taxonomy (NCBI): domain Eukaryota; kingdom Metazoa; phylum Arthropoda; class Ichthyostraca; order Raillietiellida; family Raillietiellidae; genus Raillietiella; species Raillietiella orientalis. The sequence continues at coordinate 50,212 of JAYWIR010000126.1, read as the reverse complement.
ACTTAAGGGGCAGGATCCTGGATTCCTTTAATACCGGGGGCCACTTCAGCACATCCGTAGGGATGGCGAGCAGCTCGCTCCATCTCATTAGTCCACGCGGCTGGACGCTCGGGGTCGTGGCGTCCGCCAGTTCTCCTGTGGTCCAGCCGCCGAACATCTTCTCCCTGCCTGCAATCTGGCAGGTGACTTGCCACCTCGGCTTCTGGCAATCCTGAAGCGCCCTCAGGAGGTAGGGCATCGCCGTAGCAAGGGGGGTCGTCAACGCCCACCTGCGACTCCGAGGAAATTCCAGTATTTCCCGCAGGGTGCGGTTGCCATATGGGCCGATTCGCAGGCAGTTCATGTGGTTTTCGCTCCTCCGGTTCAGCTTAGCCCATGTGCCAGCAGTCTCCTCCAACCAGGCGCAGGAGTTGGCGGGGCCACAAACCATCCAACCGTTCGTCTTCGCCAAGGTTGCTATGCGTCCGAGCATAAGGCCGCATCTTCGGATCTTCCGGCCAGGGCACAGAAGAAACGACGCGAGTCCTTCGCATCGGGACACACGCCTGGCGAGGTGGCGGGCCGGAACGCACCAAGGGGTGCTCCACATCTTCGCTGCGATGGCGAGGGTTCGGCACCGCAGTTGGATTTCCACGCGCTCCAGCGTCAGGATGCCAAGGCCGCCGTCTTGACGCGGAGCGCACAAGTCCTGCAGAGGGACTCGGGGCCTCCCCTTGCCTTAAAGGGCGATGCGGAGGAGGTCCTTCTTCCTCTTTTTGCATTCTCTGGGGGCGGGGCAAACAAAAAGCAAGGGGCGGAAAATGGGGGCTGCGAAGGCGTTCCAAACCGCGGCCCGTTCCGGCAAGTGACACTTGCCTTCCAGGAACGGGCCGATCGCCGTCTCGACTTTTTGAAGACAGCTGGACCACGCTTCCGCAGGGGAGTAGTCACCCAACGGCACACCAAGGTACTTGAGGCACCTTGCTGTGGGGATCCCCAGACGGACCCAGTCCTGCTGCCCTGCCCACGCCGCACCTACTGGCACCACCGACGACTTCGCCCTGTTGACCTGCAGTCCGGTCCCACGGCTGAGCAGATCGAAGAAGTCTCCGACCGACTTCGCCGGGGTGGACATAGGTAACAGGAGCAGAAGGTCGTCGGCATAGGCTGCTACGGCGGGCGTGCCGGGACACGAGCTAGGCAAGGAGGCCAAAGTCACCCTGTAGGCTCTCACCACCAACTCAAAGTAGGTGCTGAAGAGCAGGGGACTCAGGCTATCTCCCTGCCTGATGCCCCGCCGCACCGGCACGCCATGCACCTTCTGACCGCTGAAAGAAACGGAAATTATGGCATGACGCCAGCAGGAGCGCAGGTAGTTGATCAAGGAGGGTGGGAAGCCCATGCGACTTAGGAGCTCCAACAAAAGACCCTGGTCAACACAGTCGAACGCCTTATGGAGATCGACTGCGAGCGCTAAGGCCCCCTTCCCCGCCCAAGAGTCCATTCCCTGCCCTGCTGGCGGCTTCAAAGTGGGGTTGCCGATTTTTCCTTTCCCTTCCTTTTGACATTTCTGCGCGTTCAACCACGTGCTCGCGAAGAAGAGGTTGGCATCCATACTTCGCCCGGGAACAGCATATGTCTGCTCCGGGCTAATTATGGATTCTGCCACCTGCCCCAGACGCGAAGCCCATAGCCCGGCAACCAACTTGGAGTCCGTATTCACAATCGTGATCGGACGCCAGTTGTTCAAATTCCTAATGTCTTCCCCTTTCGGAAGGAGCCTCACTCTGGCTGACCGAAACGAGGCGGGAACATCGCCTTCGTCTCGGATCAGCCTTGTCAGCTGAAGCAGCAGGGGTGCCAGCTCTTCCGCGAAGCTCTGATAGAACTCCGCGGGCAAGCCGTCTTCCCCTGGAGCTTTCCGCCACTTGAGCCTTTTGATACCGGCTAGAATTTCGCCGGTGGTAAAAGGCTCATCGAGGCTTAACGACTCCTCCTCCCCAATTGCCGCGGCACTATCCGGAAGCAAGAGCCGAGAGTCATCTTGATCCGGGGGCGCCATGGCGTAAAGGGAGGAATAATAACTCCGCACGAGATGCCGTACCGACGCCGGGGACGAACATTCCCGGCCCTGGTCGTCCAGCAAGCTGGCCGACCCGGATTGCCAGCCTTGGCGTTCGGCCCCGGCGCGGTACTCGGCCAGGCGACGGACATTAGGGGTTCGCTCGTACCTTCGGGCCTGTAAATAGGCCCGATGGTTGCGAGGACCCTCGCCGAATCCGGAGGGCAGGCGGTCCAGGAAGAACTGCTCGCAGAACTCCTGGACCGATTCCTTGAAAAGGTCCCAGTCTTGGAGATTCCGGAGCGTGACGCCTCTCAGGTATTCGCGAAGGTGTTCCTTCGCACCTGAGAGTCGCGTCCAGTCCCCAGGCAGACGCCAGTCTTTGGATGGCGGTCCTTTGTCGCGAGGCCGCATCTCGAAAATTAACCGGGAATGGTCCGACAACGTTGACGCAACCCTCCCCCGTTTGCCGACCCGTGAACACAGGTCAGCGTCGAGGAAGACGTGGTCGATGCTGCGGACCATTTCCCTCTCACCCGCGAACAAGTTGCGCGCACGCATGGCGGCGCACAACTCGTTCATCGCGTTCACCTGTGTTTCCGGCTCACCTGTTAGCAGGCGGAGATTGAAATCTCCCGCTATCAGGTGAACCTTCCGCACGCTCGTGTTCGCCAGCCAGTCGCGCTTCAAGGATTCAAGCAGCCTGGTACGGTTGCTGTGTCCCTTTTGACCGGTTGGAGCGTACACGTTCGTGACGATCAGATCGATCGAGTCAAACCAGCCGAGAGTCAGCTGACTGACCCGACCGTCGTCATCGAAGCGCACGCCCTTCACGGCAGCGTCGATGGCCGGCTTCACGAAGAACGCGACCCCGCAGGTGTAGCGGATGCCGCATTGCCAGTACAGCCGACCCCCCGCGATCGTCTCGATCTCCTGGACGTCTGCCGCGGTGATCACGTGGATCTCCTGCAACAGGGCCAGGTCGAACTCCCGCAGGGTGTCGGCTGTATCTCGCCTGTTACCGTCGTCGCGCAGCCCGTTGACATTCCAACAGGCCGCGCGAATCCGACGGCGACTGGCGAGCCCAGGTGTTACTCCTGGGAAGAACGCAGTGAGGCGTCCGCCACCTGCTGGGCCGGGACGCTAGGTGGAGCAGGGGGGTCAGGTGCTGAAGGCACCTGGTCCCCCTCCTCCATCGGTGCCGGCGCGTCAGCCGGATCACCCGCAGGTGGAGTCGCGCCTACCTGTTCGCCCTCCTCCATGGGGGCGGGCTGTTCAGGGTCGGCGCCTGTAGGGGGGACTTCACCCCCCTGTTTACCCTCCTCCATGGGGGTGGCCGCATCGACGGCTTCCGAGCGTGGGAATTCCTCCTCCGAATTTCCCACGCTGGCGACGGCTTCCGTCTTCTCCTCCTCGCTGGTGGAGGGGAGGCGCCTCCTGGGCTTCTGGGACTTGCGTCCCGACTTCCTGGGGGGTGCCTCCGAGGAGGAGGATGTGCTTCCGGCCCCCAGGTCTAACTCACCTTTGGGGGCCTTCCTCGCCGGAGCCGGCCTTCGCACGGCCTTGCGCGAGGGGTTCTCACGCTCGGCCAGCGTGACCGCGAGCTCCTCCGCCGCCTGCGCGAACGCGGCGTCCGCGGCTCCGACCGCCGCTATGTCGCGCGGCTCACCCTCTGTGTAAACAGAGGGTTCGCCGTCGCGAGCCTCGGGCGCAGCGGAAACGGCAAGGGGTGGATCGACAATCCGGGTGGCAATCTCGGGAACGACGATTCGTTCCAGTGCCACCGTGCACTCGCGCAAAGTTTTCGAGCGCGGACCGGGTTTTTTTGGCTTACCGGCCGTCTTGCGCTCTTTGCTCTCCGCGGGTGGGAGTTTCCTCGGCTTTCTGGCCTCTACAAGCTGCCATCCCTCTTCGCCTTCCACCGTTTCAGAAGGTTTATCCTCCGGCTTACGCGCCGGAGGTTGAGGTGTTGGCAGCTTGTGCTGGCCCTTTCCCACTTTAGGTCTAGAGACCTTTGAAGCGCGTTTCCCCTGCGCTTTTTTCGCGGCAGGGGGAACCGGGGTGGGACGTTTTGGGCACACGCGCCGAACGTGGCCCCGCTCCCCGCACAAATGGCATTGTATATTGGGACACCATTTACGTAGGTGTCCCACGGTATCACAATGCCCGCAATACCGGGGCTTCCCTACATACCACAGGTCGACGTTTTCTTGCGCCACCTGTAGTTTGTGGGGAAGCCCACAATTCTCCCGTACGGTCACCCGCGCTGCAGCCTGCCCACCAAAAATGCTATCGAAGCCGTCGAAAATGGAGGGTTTCGGCCACAGTGCGTGCACCTCACCGTACTTTCTCAGTTCCTCACCAACCGCTGACCGCGTCATGCGGCTGGTGATGCCAGTCATGTGGACCACCACGGAGCGGTCCATTGATACTGGCAGGATCTTTCGGCCGTCTACGTTCAGCGGCGCATGGATTAGGCGGTGAGCCAAGGTGACATCTTTGCAGACCACCTCGACCCGCTGCCCGCCGCTGAGGACGGAGAGGCCGTCCAGATCCTTCTCGGTAACATTCGCGTCCTTCAACGCTTTGCTGAAGGCGCGCGCTGTCCGGCCGTCGAACAAGTTGCCTACCTGGTAGACAAGCGATGGCTTGTACCCGGAGGCCTTGTATGCGGCCATCTCCGCCATGGCTTCTGCGCTGGGCGCGGCCACCATGGCGCTCCATGTCCTCGGCGTGGCCGGGGATGATTCCAGGGCGGCTGCCCCTGCTCCAGTAGGCTGTGGGGGCGAACTAGCCTCCCCCACTCCCACCTCCATCGCGGTGTCCTCTGGCGTCGTGGCCATTGGACACCGACGATGTACACAAAACACCACACACAAGAAAGCGCTTTCCTACTACTCTTTGGGGAGTGAAGGAAAAACACGTCCTCCAACTGGCCGCGGAGGGGACTGGATGCAACGATGCAGCCAGCTCCTCCGCCGCACGCTCGAAGGTTGCGTCATCGATCACGGTCTCGATGACGGACGCTTCCGCCGGTTCGCTCCCCACGCTGTTGACATTTTCAACAGTGGGTTGCTCGTTGGTAGCAGCGATATCTACCTTGCGGCGTTCGGCGGAGACGCGTTCCACGACGACGCTGCATTCTTTTAAATTCTCGCTGACCTGCTGTTTTTTATTTTGGTAGTCGAGCTTTTTTTCGATTCGTCGTTCTTTCTTCGACTTTTTTTTCTTTTTCGCTGTGACTTCTTGCCATTCCAACACCTGACCGCTTTTGTCAATCTTTTCGGCATTCGTTGCCCGGGTGTCGGCTGAGGTCTGGACCACGGGAGTGGGTGGCACAGCTTGAGCGGCATCCTTCGCCGCTAGTTTTTTCTGAAGCAGCTGCGCGCGTTTTTTTAGGTTCCTCGCGGAAACTACGCGCACAGCGGATTGTGGACACACTTCGTTCGTGTGGCTTATTGTCCCGCATACCAGGCACTGTACGTTGGGGCAGCTCCTCTTGAGGTGTCCCGACGTGTTGCAGAAGCCACAGTATTTGGGCTTCCCCACGTACCAGAGGTCGACGCTTTCTCCTCCGACCACCAGTTTGTGGGGAAGGGTAGAGCCCTTTCGAACGGTTAAACGGGCAGCCGTGAGGCCTCTCTGAACTGTGGTATAATCCTCGAAAGGACTAGGCTTGTTCCATACTGCATTGACCTTGCCTTCCTTTCCCAACGCGGCGCTTAACTGTTCTTTCCGCATCCGCGCGGTAACTCCTAAAAGGTGGACCACCATACTGTGGTCCGCCGTAACGGGAAGGAGCCTGCGTGTCCCCATTACCACGGGGGTTTTAAGCAGACGTTGGGCCAGATCTGCATGTTTGCAGATCACCTCTACGTACTGCCCCCCGCTACGAATGGTCATAGCGCAGAGCTCCTCCTCTTTAACATCGAGAGCGCGCATCCCCTTCGAAAAGGCGCGCGCACTCTCAGTAGAATACAAATTTCCTACCTTGTAGAATAGTGTTGGGTTATACGCCTCTTCCACATAGGCAGATAATTCCGACGCGGCTGCAGGCGATGGCGCCGACACAACGGCGCTCCACGCCCGCGCTGCAGCGGGGACCGGTTTTGTGGGGGCGGACGCCCCAACCTAATTCGCCACTGAAGGCGACGTTGCCGCCGCTCCCTGGCACTCCACCTTCTCTAGAGGCGACGTTGCCGCCTCCACCTGGCACTCCATTTCTTCAGAAGGCAACGTTTCCACCGCCCCCTGACACGTACTGGTGGTCGCGTCAGGCATTGCTGCCTGATCGATCACCACCACACACGAAGCTTACACCTAGGGACGGTTCCCGGCACGAGGAGCACCGAGGAAAGACGTCTGCTCTAGCCGACGTAAAGCTTTCGACTCCATCGACCAGGAGCTGCTTCTGGAGCTCATGGAACGCTTAGGATTTCCGGCCGTCTTTCTGGCCTACCTGCGCTCCTGCTGGCGCTACGCGCTCATCAATATCAATTTCAGCGCCCGGCACGTGTTCGGCGTGCCGGTTTGTCGTGGCATCCGGCAGGGTGACAGCCTCAGCCCCCTGCTCTTCAGCAACTACTTTGAGTTGGTGCTGAGAGCATACAGGGAGACTTTGTCAACCCTGCCGAGCTCGTGTCCTGGCACGCCTGCCGTGTCAGCCTATGCCGACGATCTTCTGCTCCTGCTTCCCGGGTCCACCCCGGCATCGGCGCTCGAGGATTTCTTCGAGTTGCTATACCGAGGGACAGGCCTCCAGGTAAACAAGACGAAATCTTCGTTGCTTTTCACCGACTCGACGAGGGCCGGACGATCGGACTGGATCCGCTTGGGGATCCTTACAAGCAAATACATCAAGTACCTTGGCGTTCCGTTGAGGGACTTCTGCTCTGCAGAAGCCTGGTCCGACCGTCTACAAAAGGTGGAGCTGTCGATCGGCCCGTTCCGGGACGGCAAGTTCCACTTGCAAGAACGGGCCACGGTATTAAACGCTTTCGCGGCCCTCCTCCTTGGCCCCCTACATTTTGTGTGCCCTATTACGTACCAAATCAGGACACGGACTAGGGGCCTTATACGGAAAGCCCTCTGGGGCAACCGGAGGCCCCGCGTCCGGCTCAAAGACTTGTGCGCTCCACGCAGGGACGGTGGACCTGGTCTCCTGATGTTGGAGCGCATGGAGAGACAGCTCCAATTCAGAAAATTTGCCCTTGTGGCAAAGTTTTGGACAGCACCCTGGTGTGCACCAGCAAGACTCCTTGCTCATAGGGCAACCGGCTGCTTCGGATTGACTTCAATCCTGCTAGCCAACGAACGCATCCTGAACCATTGTGGTTATCAGCTGCGAGATTTGGTTGCTCTGATGAGAGACAACCCTTGGATCTCCTGCATCCCAGCGGACTGGACAACCTGGCTCCAGGAGTCCGTATACGCATAAGCGAAGATCAATGGCACCAGCGATCAGGACTTCTCCTGCCTCCGCAGAGGGAGGCACGCTGGTCAGCCACTCAAGGAGATCGTTTCTAACCCACGGAAACTTCTGTGGGCTTCCTTCACCCCCCTTGCCCCAGAGCTGCCCTTCCTCAGGGAAGTTCATGACAGCCACCAACAGGCATCGTGGGAAGTGTCCTGCCTCATCGGAGGCAGGAAGAAATCAATGAAGGCGTGGACGCCGAGGGAACTAGCGGACGCTAGTACCCCGAGTGTCCCTCTGAACGGACTTTTACGCTGGTGCGCGCTGCTCGGTATACCTCCGGAGGAGGTGAAGTGGCCCCCAGCGTGATGGGACAACGGCACCCTTACCCTGCAGTGGCAGGAGACGGCGTTGCTTCTGCTCCACTGGGGACTTTTAAGCAGAGCACGCCTGTATCGCTGGACAACGGGGAATGTGGATGCTAGTTTTGCAGAGTGCGAGGAAAGGGAGACCATCCCTGACTTGATTCTGTAGTGTGTTGCCCTCCGCAAAATGTGGGACAGACTCTCGTAGTTTCTCAACATTCCGGAGGGTGACCCGAAAAATTTATTCAGACGCTCACTGACGCGAGACGGCTTGCCAGCCTCCGGGAGTGTAGCAGTGCTCTGCTGCATACGCGGTATCCTAGAGAAGTATACTGCGTCTAGGAGAGGAAGGACCAGCAGGAATGCCATCCACTGGGCAGCGATCTCCTTGGAGAAAGCGTGCCGTTGGCGTCGACTTCAAAAACATTCACCGGCATTCGTTCGCATCTAAAACCGGATGCAAAGGCCTCCTCACGGCGCACCGTGATCCCCTCCCTCCCTCCCGCTCCTTAAGAACATTGCCTTCCAGACGTTTTCCTTTTTTTGTTTTGTTTTCTGTCTATTTTCCCCGTCCCGGCGCCAGTGAAGGACTTTATCGGCCTCCGGGTCAAAAAAGACAAGTGCTACTGGACTTCAAAGAACGTCTGACGTCCGAAAAAGAAAACTTTTAACAACATCGACCTTATTACAAAATTTTGTAACGTCAGAATTTTAGTCATAAAAGCACCGGCTTACACGGGTGAAAAACCTGTGGGGTCGCATTCTTCGTGAAGCCGGCCATCGACGCTGCCGTGAAGGGCGTGCGCTTCGATGACGACGGTCGGGGCGGTCAGCTGATTCTCAGCTGGTCCGACTCGATCGAACTGATAGTCACGAATGTGTATGGCCTGAGCGGCAAACAGGGGTATTGCGACTGCACCAGGCTGCTGGAATCCCTGAAGCGCGACTGGCTGGCGGACACGAACGTGCGGAAGACTCACCTGATAGCGGGAGATTTCAATCGAGTGCGGACGTGTTTTTCTTCGCTCTCGTCTCCGTGCTTTCATCCGCTTCATCTTGGCGTCGTACATTTTGACGACGATGTCGACCCAACCCGAAGCTACTGAAGTTCGAGCAGCATCCGGATCTGCGATCGGGGAACCGACGGCCGCCTCCACTTCGTCTTTCTCGCCAATGGAGAGGAGTTTTGCTGACGTTGCTGCCACAGCAGCCGTCAAAGGGGAACCACTCGACGAGTCGGAGTTTCGAGCATACGTAGCCCAAGGCTATAGACCTGCTCTCCGATATAAGGTGACTGGTTTTCTTTCTACGCGCGACGGGAATCAGTTCAACGATGAACCGACCCGTGTTGGCGTGCGGGAGGAGGACCTTCTCGCCATTATGCCCGTAAAAGACATAAGCTATTTCAAGGTGCGTTGCAAAGACGCTGCACTTGTGCAACGCTTGCTGCGCACCCCGTTGTCGATCAAGGGCCAGAAGGTCTACCCGGCCGCCATGGACGACTCATTTGTTGCGGAGATTTTCGACATCGAGTCGGAAATCTCCGATATTGATATTCGGAACGCGATAACCAAATTCGCCACGGTCCATGCGCTGTGGAGGGTGCGTAGCAACCTCAAGGACTTCCCGTCCATACACAGCAGAGTCGCTGGAGTTTGGCTTACAGTGCCGGACCGCCGTCTGCTGCCCAACAAACTACAGGTGAAAGACACGGTCGTTCACCTGTGGTTCGTGGGCAAAGTAAGTACGTGCAAGCAATGCGGGAAGGATGGGGATTGTTTGGATAAATGCCCCTCTGGAAAATGCCGTTATTGCAAACTATCCGGGCACCAATTGAAAAATTGCCCGGATCTTTTGCGAAAAAAGGCAGCCGCGGAGCTTCGTCTTAAAAAACGAAGCGCGCATAAAAAGAAAAAATCTGCGAAAAACCTGGATGCCCCACGGCAGAAATTCCGTAAAAACGCGAAGCGGAATGTGGCCCCAAAGCAGAAGGAAAACTCGCAAGCGAAGCCCTGCGTGCTTCCCCTCGCGGCAGGGGACCCGTAAAAGAAAGGGTGCGGGGAATCCGGCGCAATGGTAAGTCCCCCTAGGCGCAATAGCTGTCCTTCCCAAGCACGCCCGGCTCTCTCGGAGTTCGAGCAACCGGCGGGGACGCCAATGGACAACGGCGGTAAGGACACTTCCAGTACCGTCAGATCCATTCCTTCACCTCCTGCAGTGGCTGAGAAGCCCAAATCGGGTAAGAAGGGTTGTGGCGTGTCGACTTCGAAAGTCGGCAAAAAAAATCTGCGTCCCGATTCAACACCGCGAAAGCGGATAAAAATCTCACGTCGTCGCAATCTAAGAGCAAGATCTCGACTGGCGCGGATGCCATGCCAACGAACAAATTAAAAGACCTTTTGAAGGCAGCGTCCATGACGATCGTGTCAGAGCCATCGAAAGTTCTCCCGTGCAAAGACGCGGATGGCTTCAAAGATGGCAATAACGCACAATCTCCATTTACGGCGCCACGCGAAGTGAGGAACCGTAATGAAGTAAAGAAGACTTCAGCAAAGGTCCCTCGTGCAACTGCGCGTGAGCACGCTGAAAACACGCGCGTCGGGAAAGCAGCCGTCACCAAAAGCGATGCTCTGGTGACGGAAAACGACAACAGGACAGCTGTCAATCCAGCAGAATCTGTCACTACTTCGCGGAAGGCCGAAACCCGATCGAACATACGCCGGTCGGACTCCGAAATGGATGCCGTTCCGATCACCGAGACGAGGACAACTCGTTCGAAAGCGTGTGCGCGCCGATCAAAAGTAGGCAGCCAGGCAACCCTCGCCGCGAAGCAACGCGAAGTCTCCACGAAACCCGACGGGGTTAAGCCTGGCGTGGAGGCATAATATGCATGCAGCACGACGGAATACGGTGGCGACCGTCCCCTCCAGCCAGTCGTGCTGCTCGCCGTCTGCTCGCCGGATAAAGCGAGCAAAAAGCCGTCACCTTCCCAGCAGTAATGCGGGGAATCGCGTCTTCTCGTCGTCTGTCCGTAACGTGTTGGAACGTGAACGGACTACAGAACGACGAGAAGAGGCGATCAGTAGCCATCGCCCTGCGCCCATTCGACCTCGCGCTCCTGCAGGAGATTCTCGTAATCTCCGACGAGCAGGCAGCCGAAATCGAGGAGCGCGCATGGGGAAAGCTACATTGGCGGTGCGGCGGCGCACACGCGTGCGGCGTCGCGTTCCTCGTATGAGCGAAAATGGCGGAAGCGGTGCGCAATGTTCGTTTTGATGACGACGGACGGATAGGCCAGCTTGTCATCAAGCGGTCCGAGTCCATCGATCTCGTCGTTACGAACGTCTACGCGCCGAGTGGCTCTCGCTACCTCGAAGAAAGAGTAGCTTTCTCAGGTGAGGTGCAGAGCCACTGGCTCAACAACTTCGGCTTCCAAGTGGCGCACCTCGTCGCTGGGGACTTCAACGTTCGCCTGCTCTCCGACGATTGGAGACGCCCGAGGGAGCGCGCGCTGCCTTTCGAGATGTGCGCGTCCGTGCACGCCGCCACCTTGATGGCCAGCGAACCTGGAATGGAAAGATTGCTCGATCACGTTTTCTTCCATGAAAACCTGCATTCGCGTGTGAGTAGGAGAGGAAGACTGTTGACTAGGCTTTCTGACCACCACAGGTTGGAGTTTGAGATCCTTCCGCCAGGCAGGGGGCCTCCGTTGCAAAACTAAAGGATGCAGGCGGATTCGCTTAGCCAACCGGAGGCTGCGGAGCATCTACGTGGACACCTCCGAGGCTTTGCCATTTAAGAACTTGCGGACTGAAACGATCTCAAAAGATCTGTCCGCGAGTTCTGCTGCCACTTCTCCTTGCACCGGCTTCCACGCGGTTTCGGAGAGGGCGTAACCAACAGTAGAGACATTCTGCAGGCCCGCACGTTTTTGAGAAGCGCGGATGTCGGGCGTCTCGCGGAGTACAAGGCGAGGGCCGAGCGCCAGGTGTGGCTGTCTGGAGCAGCATACCTGTTGGACGACAAGGGCCAGGAATGTTCGGCCCCAGCCGGAGTACGCCGCATTGTGAGAGGCTACTACTCCTCGCTGTACGCGGAATCCTCGAAGGAGGATATTCTTTCTGAGATACTCCTGTCTCAGGATGCTCGTGTTTTCGGCGAGGAGGAACGCGAACGTCTCAACGAGCCCTTCACGGCGGATGAATTTTCGTTCTCCATCGCTGGGCTGAAGAGACGAAAGGCGCCAGGCGAGGATGAGCTCCCTGCAGAGTTTCATCAGTACTATGCAGTGGAGCTCATTCCCTTGATGCTGAGACTCGCGACGCTGATGAGTGAATCCGGGAATGTCCCTGATTCCTTCCGCTCAGCGAAGGTGCGTCTCCTGCCGAAAGGCGGAGACTTGCGTCAACTTAACGACTGGCGTCCGATCACCTTGGTGAACTCGGACGTCAAGTTGTTTTCCAAGCTGTGAGTCGCGTGGTTAGGAAGTATCGCGGATTCTGTGGTGAGCCCGGAACAAACCTACGCGATTCCGAAACGATCCATGGAGGCGAACATACTTTTCGCGCGTACATGGATGCAGCTGCAGGAAGTTGTGGCGCAGCAAAGCTAGGCTGCTGCGAAAGTCACTGCCGCAGGCAAGAAGAACAGGCGCCGACGGCAGGAGGGAACGCCAGGTGCCTTGGCGGTAGCGGTCGATCTCCACAAGGCGTTCGATTTTCACACGGATTTCTCCGAGTCGTTTATTAAAAAAATTAACTTTGTAAACAAACTATTAATGGCTGTGGCAATGCTCCAGCCAGAAGCTTAGAACCACGGCGCCTGCCAATTTACCGGTTTTTAGACCGGTACGGTCCACCAAGGCAGCAGGAGAAAGGGGAAAAACAAAAAAAAAAAAAAAAGGTGTTTGCCTGCGTAAACCAGAAGCTGCTTTTGGAGCTTATGGAACGCCTTGGGTTCCCGGCGCAACTCCTGCTGTATTTGCGCGCGTGCTGGGGCCACGCGCTAACCTGCATCACTTTTAGCGGCAGCCGCGTGTATGGTATTCCCGTTCGTAGGGGCATCCGACAGGGCGACAGCTTAAGCCCGTTGCTCTTCAGCATCTTCTTTGAGTTGGTGCTAAGAGCATACAGGCTGACGCTGTCTCACTTGACTAGCTCCTGCCCGGGAACGCCTGCCGTGGCCGCCTACCCTGATGACCTGCTTCTTCTGCTCCCCATGTCCACCCCGTCGTCCATCGTCGAGGATTTCTTCGACCTGATTCGTCGGGGAGCGGACGTGTGCGTGAACAGAGAAAAGAGCGTGGTCGTTTCTGTGGCTACGTCGTTGGAGGTGCAGTCCGACTGGATCCGCCTGGGGATCCCCACGGGCGGGTACTTTAAGAACCTCGGCGTTCCCTTGGGCGCTTTCGGCGCAGCCGAAGCGTGAGCGGACTGTGTTCACAAAGCAGAGTTGGCCATCAGCCCTTTCGTTAACCGCAAGTTTACCTTGCAGGAACAAGCGACTATTTGGAACACATTTGTGGCCCCCCTCCTCCGTCCCCAGTTTTTTGTTTTGGACCCCTCCCTATGCGGCGAAACAGCGGGCTAAGCGCCTGCTCAGGAACGCTCTCTGGGGTCCGGCGAGATTTAAAATCCGCCTTAAAGATTTGTTAGCTCCGCGTCGGCATGCTGGTTTGGGTATCCTGACAATGGAGCGAATCGGACTGCAGGTGCAGTTCCGACTGCTGGAACTGTGTGCCCAGCTATGGACATACCCCTGTGTGTGCCAGCCCGCATTATTTTGCGGAGATGCGCTGGCAGAGGAGCATTTCTCTCGCTTTTGCCGGGCACTCAATACAGGAAGCGGGGTTTCGGGTTTCCATTGCGGCAGTTGACCGCACTTCTGGAAGCTCAATCGTGGATCTCCTGCCGCTTAATGAACTTTGAAGCTTGGCGGCAGGAGTCTGTTGAATCCTGGGCGGCGTTCCAAGGAATACGCCCTGAAGATCTTCGCCCCCTGCGTCACTTTTTTCCACGATCCTTGGAAGAAGTACTGCAGGACGAGGTGAAGTTTTCTACTCTGGCTGCCACGCCTCTTGCCGCAGCGCTGTCTGCCCTCAGGGCAAGAAACGACAGTTACCAACCGGCGAGGTGGGAGGTTTCCTGCACGATAGCGGGAAAAATTAAAATCCTTGACGCCTGGAAGACGAGTGAGTTGGCGGACGCCGCCACTCCTCGTGTTACTGCAAAGGGACTCCTCCGGTGGGCAGAAGAACTTGCTGTCACCCCCGAAGAACTTGTAGACCCTCCAGAGTGTATTGACAGTTCGCTGCTCCCCCTTGCTTGGAAACAAGCCGTGCTGCTTTTTGTTCACTGGGATTCTCAGTGCAACGAGCGTTGGCATCGTGACTCCGGGGGACTTGCGTCTGCGGACTGCGTTCGTTGCGGATCGACGGAGTCGATTCCGCACCTACTTCTGGACTGCATGTCCTACAAGGACTTTGGCGTAGGCTGGCAACAGCACTAATGCATCCCGTTGACACCGCGAGAGACTTGCTGCGACGATTCTTCACGCCGAGCGGGCTTTCACTAAGCGCAAGGATTGCAACCATCGGTTGCATACGCGCGATAGTTTCCGTCCGCCAGGCGTTGGTAATCAACGGACAGCACCAAGAGGTAATCAGCAAAGCATCCTTCACCATGGGAGCATTCGCTAGATGGTTTCATTTGACAGAGGAGACAAAAAGGAATCTCGCCGCAATACACCGCCGGTTTACACACCCTCAGCAGCGGCCAACATGGTGATCATTGCCCTACCCTCCATAAACTAGTTTTGTATTTTCTTTTTACACCCGCGTGTTCATAGGCTCCGGAACATTTTAGGTGCTCATCGTTTAAATCCTCGTGAGTACGGAGCCTAACCAAAAACCCGTTACCCTTCCCTCCTGTTTCTGACTTTTGTTTGTTTCCTCTCATTCCCCCCACGCTGCGAGCGGTTTGTTTACCAGGCCTGCGTGCCGGTAATTTTTCTATGTTCTCTGTCGTTTTGTTGTTTGGGGACATTGTACCTGACCAGTTTATTATTATGAATAAACGCCCCGGCGTGACCGGGTGATAAATTTCAATCTTCGCCTGCTAACATGTGAGCCTGAAACACGAGAGAACGCGATGAACGAGTTGTGCGCAGCCATGCGTGCGCGCAACTTGTTCGCGGGTGAGAGGGGAATGGTCCGCAGCATCGACCACGTCTTCCTCGACTCTCACCTGTGTTCACGGGTGGGCAAACGGGGGAGGGTTGCGTCGACGTTGTCGGACCATTGCCGGTTAATTTTCGAGATGCCGCCTTGCGACAAAGGACCGCCATCCAGGGACTGGCGTCTGCCGGGGTACTGGACGCGACTCTCAGGTGCGAAGGTACAGTTTGGCGAATACCTGAGAGGCGTCACGCTCCGGAATCTCCAACATTGGGTCCTTTTCAAGGAATCGGTCCGGGAGTTCTGCGAGCAGTTCCCCCTGGACCGCCTGCCCTTCGGATTTGGCGAGGGTCCTCGCAACCATCGGACCTATTTACAGGCCCGTAATTACGAGCGAACCCCTAATGTCCGTCGCCTGGCCGAGTACCGCGCCGGGGCCGAACGACAAGCCTGGAAATCCGGATCGGCCGGCTTGCTGGATGACCAGGGCCGGGAATGTTCGTCCCCGGCGTCAGTACGGCATCTCGTGCGGAGTTATTATTCCTCCCTTCACGCCAGGGCGCCCCCGAGTCAAGATGCCTCTCGGCTCTTGCTTCCGGATGGTGCCCCGGCAATAGGGGAGGAGGAGTCGTTAAGCCTCGATGAGCCTTATACCACCGGCGAAATTCTCGCCGGTATCAAAAGGCTCAAGTGGCGGAAAGCACCAGGGGAAGACGGCTTGCCCGCGGAGTTCGATCAGAGCTTCGCGGGAGAGCTGGCACCCTTGCTGCTTCAGCTGACAAGGCTGATCCGAGACGAAGGCGATGTTCCCGCCTCGTTTGGGTCATCCAGAGTGAGGTTCCTTCCGAAAGGGGGAGACCTTAGGAATTTGAACAACTGGCGTCCGATCACGATTGTGAACACGGACGCCATGTAGGTAGCCGGGCTATTGGCTTCGCGTCTAGGACAGGTGGAAGACTCCATAATTAGCCCCGAGCAGACATACGCTGTTCCCGGACGAAGTATGGATGCCAACCTGTTCTTCGCGAGCACATGGTTCCATGTGCAGCGCTGTCTAAATGAAACTGGCGGAAACATTGGCAACCCCACTTTGGGGCCGCCAGCTGGGCTGGGAATGGACACCCGGTCTGGGAAGAGGGCCTTAGCGCTCGCAGTCGATCTCCATAAGGCGTTCGACTGTGTTAACCAGGGGCTTTTGTGGGAGCTCCTGGGTCGCATGGGCTTCCGACCCTCCTTGATCAACTACCTGCGCTCCTGCTGGCGCCATGCGATAATTTCCGTCTCTTTCAGCAGACAGAAGGTGCATCACGTGCCGATGCGGCGGGGCATCAGGCAGGGAGATAGCCTGAGTCCCCTGCTCTTCAGCACCTACTTTGAGTTGGTGCTGAGAGCCTACAGGGTGACTTTGGGCTCCTTGCCGAGCTCGTGTCCCGGCACGCCCGCCGTAGCAGCCTATGCCGACGACCTTCTGCTCCTGTTACCTATGTCCACCTTGGCGAAGGCGGTCGGAGACTTCTTCGATCTGCTCAGCCGTGGGACCAGACTGCAGGTCAACAGGGCGAAGTCGTCGGTGGTGCCAGTAGGTGCGGCGTGGGCAAGGCAGCAGGACTGGGTTGTCTGGGGATCCCCACGGCGAGGTGCCTCAAGTACCTTGGTGTGCCGTTGGGTGAATACTCCCCTGCGGAAGCGTGGTCCAGCTGTCTTCAAAAAGTTGAGACGGCGATCGGTCCGTTCCTGGAAGGCAAGTTTCACTTGCCGGAACGAGCATTGGTTTGGAACGCCTTCGCGGCCCCCATCCTCCGCCCCTTGCTTTTTGTTTGCCCCGCCCCCAAAGAATGCAAAAAGAGGACGAAGGACCTCCTCCGCATCGAACTTTGGGGCAAGGGGAGGCCCCGATTCCCTCTGAAGGACTTGTGCGCTCCGCGTCGGGACGGCGACCTTGGCCTCCTGACGCTGGAGCGCGTGGAAATCCAGCTGCGGTGGCGAACCCTCGCCATACGAAGCGAAGATGTGAAGCACCCCTTGGTGCGTTCCGGCCCGCCACCTCGCCAGGCGTGTGTCCCGATGCGAAGGACTCGCGTCGTTTCTTCTGTGCCCTGGCCGGAAGATCCGAAGATGCGGCCTTATGCTCGGACGCATAGCAACCTTGGCGAAGACGAACGGTTGTATGGTTTGTGGCCCCGCTAACTCCTCCGCCTGGTTGGAGGAGACTGCTGGCACATGGGCTAACTGAACCGGAGGAGTGAAAGCCACATGAACTGCCTGCGAATCGTCCTATACGCCAACCGCACCCTGCTGGAAATACTGGAATTCTCTCGGAGTCGCAGGTGGGCGTTGACGACCCCCTTGCTACGGCGATGCCCTACCTCCTGAGGGCGCTGCAGGATCGCCAGAAGCCGAGGTGGCAAGTCACCTGCCAGATCGCAGGCAGGGAGAAGATGTTAAGCGGCTGGACCACAGGAGAACTGGCGGACTCCACGACCCCGAGCGTCCAGCCGCGTGGATTAATGAGATGGGGCGAGCTGCTCGCCATCCCTACGGATGTGCTGAAGTGGCTTCCGGTACTAAAGGAATCCAGGATCCTGCCCCTTAAGTGGCAAGAGTCGGCGTTGCTACGGCTGCACTGGGGTTTACCCTGCAACGCACGCCGCTTCCACTGGACAAAGGGAACTGTGGATCCTGTGTGTGTTAGGTGCGGAGAGCGGGAATCGCTCTTTCACCTAATTGTGGACTGTGCTGCCATCCGATCTTTCTGGGAACGGTTCGGGGCGACCCTAGGGCTCCCTACGGGCAGCACTCCCAGAGACGTTCTTCGGCCCCTCTTCGTGAAGGACGCACTGCAGCCAGCCGCAGTGATCGCAGCCTTGTGCTGTGTCCGTGGCATCGTGGCGGCATGGAGCAACGCCAATAACGAAGGAGTGGGTCCACATGCGAGGGATGTGATCCCATACGCCCAACGCTTCATGCGGAGAGCTGCCGCATGGCCCCAACTGGGGAATATACGCACGGACCTCGAGGGTTTCCTTCAACGAATGGGAACTCCTCACAGCGCTTAGTGATCCCTTCCCTGCCCTCCAACTTTTTTTTGTCTGTTTATTTTTTTATTTTTCTTTTTGTTTTATCCCCATCCCCCTTCGCTGCTGAGGAACGCTACGCTGGGCTGCGTCCCGGCGTCCCGGCAGGTCCAGTGCATACGGCCGTGAGCGGGGCCTTGTACCGCGGATGTAGGGTTTTTTGAAAATAAACGCCCCGGGCGTACCCGGGTGTAAGCCTCCAAGGCTGGCAAAAAGGCAGTGAGGCGTCCAGCCTCCACCGAGGAGTCGGTAACTTCCGACCCCGAAGCGCAGGCCGGAAACCAAGTTTCCATCTCCGTGGCACCAAGCCGGAAGGCTGGAAGAAAGTCCAGCAAACCTCGGAAAGCCCCTGTCGAGGTGGATGGCGTGGAGTTCACTTCCAACTGCGAGGGTGCCATTAGCGTGGGAGAATCCCGGGAATCGTCACCCAAGAGACCACCGCGCACAGACACGGAGGAGATGGAGGGGGTTGAAGCCGGACAGGTATTCAAGGTGCCTGAGGAGGCTGAAACCCTAATGGTCATCTCACCCGCCTCGGAAGGGGCGGGTTCCCCCACACCGTCATTTTCCCGGCAGTAATGCCGGGAATCTCCTCCCGCCGTCGTCTGCGCATCGCCGTTTGGAACATGAACGGCATGACAGACGCCGGCAGGCGACGAGACATGGCCGCCATTGTAGGATCGTTCGACCTTGTGCTGCTGCAGGAGATCCATGTGATCTCTGCAGAACAAGCGCAGCAGATCGAACGCATCTAAGGAGGGCGGCTGTGGTATCGGTGTGGAACATCGAGAAGTTGTGGTGTCGCCTACCTGGTTCGGCCCACCATCGAGGCCGCCGCCCGTGGAGTGCGGTTCGACGATCACGGTCGTGTCGGTCAGCTGTCTCTCAGCTGGTCCGACTCGATCGACGTGATCGTTACGAACGTTTACGCCCCGAGCGGAGCGGACCTGCCGAACAGGAGGGCCAGGAAAGTATTTTTCCTTGCCCTCCATCGCGACTGGTTGAACGAGGCAGGCGTGCGGAATGCCTATCTGGTTGCAGGCGATTTTAACGTTCGTCTGAAACCGGATGGGCTGAATCACGAGCGTGACCTGGTCAACGAGGTGTGCGCGGCGGTGCACACTTGTAATTTGTTGGCAAGTGTACCAGGGATGGACGACAACATCGATCACGTGTTCCTTGACGAGCACCTGTGCACTCGTGTGGGCAGGCGCTGCAAGTTGCCGTGCGAGTTGTCCGACCATCGACCAATCTTGATTTAAATCCATCCGTGCGACAGGGGCACCCCCTTGTCAGCGTGACGTTTGCTAGGGGACTGGCTAGAGCTCCCGGACGCGACGGAACATCTCCGCACGTTGATACGGAGCTTTAGGATGCAGACACTTCAGGATTGGGACCGCTTTAAACGGTCGGTCCAGGAGTTCTGCGACCAGTTCCCTCTACACCGACTACCTACGGGTTTTGGGACCGGGGTCCGTAACGAACGAGCCTACCTGCAGGACCGTCGTTACGCCAGGACCCCCGACATCCGCAGGCTAGCGGAATACAAAGCGGGAGCCGAAAGGCGAGAGTGGAA
This sequence comes from Raillietiella orientalis, assembly GCA_036172245.1. Lineage (NCBI taxonomy): Eukaryota > Metazoa > Arthropoda > Ichthyostraca > Raillietiellida > Raillietiellidae > Raillietiella > Raillietiella orientalis. The sequence continues at coordinate 30,569 of JAYWIR010000126.1, read as the reverse complement.
GTCAGGATCGGCCAGCTTGCTGGGCGATCAGGGCCAGGAGCATTCTGCACCCGCTCAGATCCGCGGTCTGCTGCGGCGTTTTTACTCCTCCCTGTACGCAAGAACGCCTCCCGAGCGGGATTTCTCACAAATCCTGCTTCCGGAAGGCGCTCCTGCGATTGGGGAAGAGAAGAAAAAGTCCCTCGACGAGTCTTTTACGATGGGCGAGATCATCTCGGCCATCGGAAAGCTCAAGAGGCGAAAGGCTCCAGGGGAGAACGGCCTGTCCGCGGAGTTTTGTCAAACTTTCGCGGCTGAGCTAACCCCCCTGGTACATCAACTCATCTTGCTGATACGCGAAAAAGGTAACGTTCCTGCCTCGTTTCTTTCGGCAAATTGTGCGGCTTCTCCCTAAGGGAGGAGATCTGAGGAGCATTAACAACTTGCGTCCCATCACAATAGTGCATGCGGATTACAAGTTGATAGTTGCCACCCGGTCACGCCGGGGCGTTTATTAAAAATTCTCTTTGATTCGTGGTACGAGGCCCCACTACGGCCAACTCAACTGGACCTGCCGGGTCGCCGTTACGCAGACCGGCGCGACTCTCCTCGGCAGCGGAAGGGGGGGGGAAAAAACAAAAAGAAAAATAAAACATAAAAACAAAAAGATTTGGGAGGGTTGGGGAGGGAACACTGACCACTGGGAGGAGGTTCCATCCTTCGCAGGATGCCCTCGAGGTCCGTCCGTATAATTTCCAGGTGGGGCCATCTGGTCACAATCCGTAGGTAGCGGACTGCAAGTACGACGGCATCCCTGTCGTGATTCGGTCTTCCGACGTTGCTCCAGAACGTCACAATCCCGCGTACGCAGCAAAGTGCAGCCAGGGCCGCGGCTGGACGCAGGGCATCATCACGAACAGAAGCCGAAAAACGTCTCTAAGCTGGCTGCTTTCCTGGATCCGTAGGGAGGCACGAAGACGTTCCCACAGGGGTCGGATGGCAGCACAATCAACAAGGAGGTGGAGGAGAGTTTCCCGTTCCGCACACCTGATGCAGGTAGGATCTACTTGACCCCTGGTCCAGTGGTAAAGGCGTGCGTTGCAGACCCCAATGCAACAACAGAAGCGCCGACTCCTGCCACTTCAGAAGGAGGATCCTAGATCCAATTAATACCGGGGGCCACTTCAGGTCATCCGGCTGGATGCCGAGTTGCTCGCCCCATCTCTGCAGTCCTCTCGGCTGGACACTAGGGGTACTGGCTTGCGCCAGTTTACCCGTGGACCAGCCGCTGATCAGCTTCTCCTTGCCTGCGATGCGGCAGGAAACTTGCCACCTAGGCTTGCGGCTGCTGGAGAGCGCCCTCCTCAGGAAGGGCATCGCCGTGGCTAGGGGGGTTGTCTCTGCCCACGTGCTCCTCGCGGGACACTGGAGTATCTTCCGCAGAGTGCAGCAGGAACAGGCGCCGCGTCGCAGGCAGTTCCATATCTATTCATTTTTTTCATTATTCTTCGCTTACGTGCCAGCTGTCTCCTCCAGCCATGCGGAGGAGTTGGCGTAGCTGCATACCATCCAGCCGTTTTCCTTAGCCAGAGTTGCCAGGCGTCCCAGGAGAAGTCCGCATCTCTTGAACTTCCTGCCACGGCACAGAAGATAGGACGCGAGACCCTCCGTTCCGGATACACTGCTGGCAACGAGTCGGGCCGAAACGCACCAAGAAGTGCTCTATAACTTCACTGCGATGGCGAGGGTTCGCCACCACAGCTGAATCTCTACTCGCTCCATCGTCAAGAGGCCGAGACCGCCATCCCGACGTGGAGCACACAAGTCCTTCAACGGGACTCGGGGCCTCCCACTTTCCCAAAGGGGAATTCTCAGGAGGTCCCTTGTCCGTTTTTTCAACTCTCTGGTGACGGGGCAAACAAAAAGCAGGGGGCGGAGGATAGGAGCCGCGAACGCGTTCCATACCGTGGCCCGTTCCGGAAGGAGAAACTTGTCTTCCAAGAACGGGCCGATCGCCGTTTCCACTTTTTGGAGGCAGCCAGACCACGCTTCCGCAGGGGAGTAGTCCCCCAACGGCACAACAAGGTACTTGAATTACCTCACCGTGGGGATCCCTAAACGGACCCAGTCCGGCTGCCCTGCCCACGCCGCACCAATTGGCATCACGGAGGACTTCGCCCTGTTCACCGTAAGCCCGGTTCCTCGATTCAGCAGGTCGAAGAACTTCTCGACCGCCGAAGCCGGGGTGGACATAGGGAGCAGTAGCAGGAGGTCGTCCGCATATGCTGAAACCGCAGGCGTTCCGGCGCATTCATGCGGCAGGTGCGCCAGAGTTTCCCTGTACGCTTTCAGTACCAACTCAAAGTAGGTACTGAAGAGCAACAGGCTCAGGCTGTTTCCTTGCCGGATCCCACGTCGCACTGGCACGCCGTGAACAGTATGCCTGTTGAAAGTAACATTGATTTGCGCATCGCGCCAGCTAGAGCGCAGATAGGCTAATAAAGAGGCCGGGAAGCCCAAGCGTTCCAAAAGCTCCAGAAGGAGATTCTGGTCGACGCTGTCGAATGCTTCACGCAAGTCAACAGCTAACGCAAGTGCTCCCTCCCCCATCCGACCAGCCGTCGCATGACTGACGGACTCACTGGAATTCTTGGTGCGCATCAATCCCCTTTCGTATTGGAGCTCTAGCCAGGTGGAAGCGTGGAACAGGTTCGCCTCCATGGTTCGTCAGGGAACAGCGTATGTCTTTTCCGGACTGACCACGGATTCCGCTACCCGTCCCGGGGGCTCAGTTCTCAGTTTAGCGAGCAACTTTGCGTCCGCATTCACTACAGTGATGGGACGCCAGTTGCCAACGTGTCGCAAGTCTCCTCCCTTAGGAAGGAGACGTACTCTAGCTGACCGGAACGAGTTGGGGACATCCCCACGTTCACGGATCAGCATACATAGTTTTAGCACCAGGGGGGCCAGCTCTGCCGCGAAGTGTTGGTATAATTCAGCTTGCTGGCCGTCTTCCCCTGGTGCTTCGTTTCTTCTCAATTTATTGATGGCGGAAATTATCTCCTTCATCGTGAACTCTTGGAGGAACATGTGTATTTCTTCCTCCCTCAACGCGGAAGCACCCTCTGGCAGCAGGCGCTGCGCAAAGGAGCGCTCTGATGGTCTCAGCGCGTAAAGGGAGGAATAGAAATCCCTCAGAATGCGGCAAACCTGCGACGGTGCCGCACGCGTTTTTGGTCAGCTCCCGTGAGGGAAGCCAAAACTAGGTGTTGTGTGAATTGGAAGTGCGGACGTTGGAAGGCAGAAATACCTGAAGATGCCAAAGTTCCTGCGACGGGAGACGTAAGGCCCACGTCCCCCCAACCTATGGAGGTGGGGTCATGCCCCACCAGAAAATCAGCCCCCGCCACCCCGGCGAGGGCGTGGAACAAGGTGACCGCGGCTGCTCCGCCGGACGTGACCGCCGAAGTGCAGGCCTACATAAAGGAGGGCTACAACCCTGCCATCCTTTACAAGGTAGGAAACCTATATTCTCCGCTTACAACGCGGAAATTTGGAAACGCCATCCGTAGGATGGGAATCTCTGACGAGGAGATACTTTGCTTCTCGATTCGGAGCAACGGCCAGTTCACGGAGCTGATCTGCAGAGATGCAGCGCTCACACACAAACTGCTCTGCACGCCCGTTCCGTTCGAAGGGCGGAATCTCCTCCCACACACGGTGGATCACTCTATGGTGATCCACCTCACGGGTACAACGGTGCGGATGACCAATGAAGCCATCCGCACTGAAATCAACAAATTCGCGGAGATATACGCGATGTGGTCAAAGCCCAACGCCTTTACTTATCGAGGCGCATTCAGTAGGCGAGTGGCTGCACGCATAACTCTCCGCGAAAATGAAGAACTTCCCCACAAGCTTGAAGTCAACGACGAGCTCGTCGACCTTTGGTACGTGGAGAAGGAAAAATACTGTGGGCTGTGCAACACATTCGGGCATCTTAAAAAGAGATGCCCGGATGCTAGATGCCCATCTTGCGGCGCGAAGGGCCACCCTAGTGCTGTGTGCCCGAAAACCACCGCGACAACGCCTTCTGCCCCTTCGACAAACGAGGGGAAGAAGGCAGAATTTAAAGCAAAGAGCGATGGAAAGCCGACTTCAGAAGAAGTCGTGCACAAGGAGCAGGAGCCTCAAAAGGAGACTTCTGATCCAAATGCCGACGAGGAAGGCTGGAAAATAGTCTCCGGCGAAAAACCCAAACAAATTGAAAACTAAACAAAAAAAATTACCACAAAAAACTCAAAAAATCAGAACGCGAGCGTTCCGAAAAAACCCGCGGACGGCAAACCAAAAATTCCGCAGCGCGAGTGCATAAAGGAATGCCGCGTTACAATCGAGCGCGTTCCGTCGATCGAGCGTCGATCGGCGAACGCGACTCCCGCAACCGTCGCGAACGCCGCAGAACCGCCGCAGGAATCCTGCGACAAACACGCGAGCAGCAGCGACGAGAAAAACTTCGCGAAAGTGGCGGAGGAACTCGCAACCACCTTAATACGGCCGCCTAAGGCTGCAAAGAAGGCCGTCAGACGTCCGGCGGAAGTTAAGGGCCCGGAAACTTCGGGGTCCGAGGCGGAAGCCAGAAACGCTCTTACCGTCGCCCTTCCGAAGTGGAAGGCGGTCCGGAAGTCGCGCAACCCTATGGGCGTCGCTCTTCCTCAGGCTGAGGAGGAGGAGATGCGCTCGGATAGCGAGAAGGCGATGTCCGCGAGGTCGCGGGATCCCTCCATCGACAGCATCCGGTCGGTCCTTCCTATCGACCTCAGTCCGGCTGCAGACGTTCCGGTCGTTGCCGAAACGCCGCCACCGCAGATGGACAACGACCAGCCGCCTCCCGAACAGGAGGCGGCAATACACACGCCACCACCATCACTAGTATGATGCGAGGAATCGCCTCTTACCTGGAGCTGCGTATAGCCTGTTGGAATGTCAATGGGCTGCGTAGCGAAAGCAAGAGGCGTAGCGTGGCCGACACCCTGCGACCTTTCGACCTGGCACTTCTTGAAGAGGTGCATGCCCTCAGAGCAGAGGACGTCCAGGAAATCGAGAGGCTCACAGGGGGGAGGCTACTTTGGCGTGGTGGAGGAGACCATTCCCGCGGAGTGGCCTTTCTGCTGAAGACGGCCGTCGCCAATGCGGTGCGCAGTGCACAGTTCGACGAGGAAGGTCGAGTAGGACAACTTGTCCTTAAGTGTTCCGAATCGATCGACCTCGTAGTCACGAACCTGTACGTGCCCTGCACCAGCCACAGTCGCGCAGAACGCACTGCGTTCTTCGAAGCCCTGCGGCGAGACTGGCTGGCCGGAGCAGGCGTGCGGCGGGCGCATCTGATAGCGGGAGACTTCAACGTCCGCCTGCTGTCGGAAGCGCCCGACATACAAGCACAATTGGGCAACGAGTTATGTGCGGCTATGAACACACGCAACTTGTTGGCCGATGAAGCCGGAGCGAGAAGCAGAATCGACCACGTGTTCCTCGATAACCACTTGTGTACGCGGGTGGGGACTCAAGGAGCAAATGCGTCGGAGCTGTCCGATCACCCTAGACTAGTGATCAAGATTCACCCGCGCGACAGAGGTCCACCCTCCGAAGCGTGGCGCCTGCCGGGGGACTGGTTGCGACTCGCTGGAGCGCGCGAACATCTGCGCGCATTTCTGCGTAGTTGCGAACTGCAGACTCTCGCTGACTGGGACAAAATAAAACGCTCAGTCCTAGACTTCTGTGACCAGTTTCCCCTCCATCAACTTCCTCCAGGTTTGGGCGATGCCACCCGGATACGCCGGGACGTTTATTAAAAACATTTCAACGGTCAATACAGAACGTGATACAAGGCCCCACTGACGGCCAAGTAATACCGGAACTGCCGGGACACCGGGACGCAGCCCGGTGTGGCTCTCCTCGGTATTGGAGGGGGATGGGGGAGAAAACGAAAATAAAATAAAAGAGAAAAACAAGCCACAAAAAAGAGTTTGGAGGGCCGGGAATGGATCACAGAAGACTGCTGGGAGCGCCCATCCTTTGCAGGATGCCTTCTTGTTCCATTTTCAGTTTTCCTAGATTGGGCCATCGGGTAGCTCTCTGTAGGAAGCGAGAAGCATACTCGATGACGTCCCTCACGATGCAGTCTTGATCTTCGGCATCACTCCAGGCCGCCAAGATACCACGAATGCAGCAAAGTGCTGCCAGGGCTGCGGCTGGACTGAGGGCGTCCCGCACGAAGACAGGACTGAAGACACATCCAACATTGCCACCATCCGGTATCCGGAGGGCCGTTTTCAGACGATCCCAAAGAATCCAGACGGCAAGGGATTCAACTACGAGGTGAGGGAGCGACTCCCGCTCCCCACACCTTGCACACGCAGGATTTACTCTTCCCCGCGTCCAGTGGAAACGGCTCGCGCTGCAGGGTAGACCCCAAAGGAGCCACAGAAGCGCCGATTCTTGCCACTTCAGAAGAAGAATCCTGGATCCAAGTAGGAACGGGCGCCACTTCAGTTCATCCAATCGAATGCCGAGCAACTCGCCCCATCTTCTTAATCCGCGCGGCTGGAGACCAGGGGTCGTTGCATCTGTCAACTCTCACATGGTCCAGCCGCTCATCATCTTCTCTGTGCCTGCGATACGGCAGCAGACTTGCCTCCTTGACTTCCCGCTTTCGTGAAGCGCCCTTTGGAGGGAGGGCATCGCCGTAACAAGGGGTGTGCCTTCCGCCCACGTGCAACTCGGTGGAAATTGAAGAATTTCACGGAGAGTGCGGTGGGCGTAAAAGCCGACACGCAGGCAGTTCATCCGGTCTTCGCACATCTGGTTCTGCTTGGCCCATGTGCCAGCAGTCTCTTCCAGCCAAGCGGAGGAGTTGGCAGGGCCACAAACCATCCAGTCGTTCTCCTTTGCCAGGGTTGCCATGCATCCGAGCTGTAGGCCGCATCTTCGAATCTTCCGGCCAGGGCACAGAAGAAACGATGCGAGTCCTTCGCAGAGGGACACACGCCTGTCCAGGAGGCGGGCCTGAATGCAGCAAGCGGTGCTCCACATCTTCGCTGCGATGGCGAGGGTTTGCCATCGCAGATGGATTTCCACGGGCTCCAGCGTCAGGATGCTGAGACCGCCGTCCCGACGCGGAGCGCACAAGTCCTTCAAAAGGAATCGGGGCCTCCCCTTGCCCCAAAGAGCTATGCGAAGGAGGTCCTTCGTCCGCTTTTTTGCTTCCACGGGGTCGAGGCAAACAAAAAGCAAGGGGCGGAGGATGAAGGCCGCGAAGGCGTTCCAAACCGCGGCCCGTTCCGGCGAGTGAAACTTGCCTTCCAGGAACGGGCCGATCGCCGTCTCGACTTTTTGGAGGCAGCTGGAACACGCTTCCGCAGGGGAGAAGTCCCCCAACGGCACACCGAGGTACTTGATGCACCTCACCGTGGGGATCCCTAGACGGACCCAGTCCTGCTGCCCTGCGCACGTCACTCCAGCTGGCAACACTGACGACTTCGCCCTGTTAACATGTAATCCGGCCCCACGGCTAAGCAGGTCGAAGAAATCTCCGACTGCCTCAGCTGGGGTGGACATAGGTAAGAGGAGCAGAAGATCGTCGGCATACGCCGCTACAGCTGGCGTGCCGAAGCACGAGCTCGGCAAGGGGGCCAAAGTCTCCATGTACGCTCTCAGCACCAACTCAGCGTAGGTGCTAAAAAGCAGGGGGCTGAGGCTGTCGCCCTGCCTTATGCCCCGCCGCACCGGCACGCCATACACCTTTTGTCCACTGAAATCAATCGAGATTATCGCGTTTCGGCAGCAAGAGCGAAGGTAGGTAATCAAGGAGGGTGGAAAGCCCATGCGACCCAGGAGCTCCAAGAGGAGTTCCTGATCAACACAGTCGAATGCCTTATGCAGGTCGACTGAGATCGCTAAGGCCCCCTTTCCCGCATGAGCGTCCCTACCCTGTCCTACTGGCGGCCCTAAAGTAGGGTTGCAAATTTTTCCTTTCCCTTCTTTCTTACTCCGCTGCGCGTGCATCCGTGTGCTCGCGAAGAAGAGGTTGTCGTCCATACTTCACCCGGGAACAGCGTAAGTCTGTTTCGGGCTAATTATGGAATTGGACACCTGCCCCAATCGCGACGCCCACAGCCCGGAAATGAACTTGGCGTCCGTGTTTACAATCGTGTTGGGACGCCAGCTACAAAGTTTCCTGAGGTCTCCTCCCTTCGCGAGGAGCCTCACCCTGGCTGACCGAAACGAGGCGGGAACATCGCCTTCGTCTCGAATTCGCCTTGTCAACTCGAGCACCAGGGGGGACAGTTATTCCGCGAAACTCTGAAAGAACTCCGCGAACAAGCCGTCCTCCCCTGGCGCCTTACGCCTCTTGAGCATTTTGATAACGGCGCGAATTTCACCGGTCGTGAAAGGCTCATCGAGGCTTTCTCTCTCCTCCTCCCCTATCGCCAAGGAACCGCTCATGAGCAATCGCCGCGAAGCGTTTTGTTCGAGTGGTGTTTTGGCGTGAAGGGAAGAATAAAAACACCGCACGAGATTCCGTACCGCAGACGGAGACGAACGTTCCCGGCCCAGGTCATCCGGCATGCTGGCTGACCCGGATTTCCAGGCTTGTCGCTTGGCTCCGGCGCGGTATTCGGCCAGGCGACGGACATTGGGGTTCCTCTCGTGACGACGCGCGTGCAAATACGCGCGTTCGTTGCGAGCCCCTTTGCTGAATGCCCGCTGTGGAGAGCGGACGTGCTTTTCCCGCGCTCCGCTTGCGTGGCAAAGCGAGTGGTTTTTCTTTCTTGAGTGATTTCTGCGTGCACATCGTCGGTGTCCGATGGCAGCGTTGCCAGAGGACACCGCGATGAAAGTAAGCGTGATGGAGGCTTGTTCGTCCATACAGCCTACTGGATCAGGGGCATCCGCCCCGGAATCGTCCCCGGCGACACCGAGGTCATGGAGCGCCATGGCGGCCGTGCCTAGCGTGGAAGCCATGGCCGAGATGGAAGCCTACAAGAAAGCGGGGTATAAACCCTCGCAAGTTTACAAGGTAGGCAACCTTTTCGATGGGCAAACTGCACGCGCCTTTACGAAGGCGCTGCAGAACGCCAATATTTTCGAAAAAGATCTCGACGGCCTCTGCGTACTCAGCGGCGGGCAGCGGGTCGAGGTGGTATGCAAGGATATCACCTTGGCCTGACACCTGATCACCGACCCGCTGTTCGTTGATGGTCGGAAGATCTTGCTTCTAAAGTTGGAGCGCTCGGTGGTGGTCCATCTCACTGGGATCTCCAGTCGCATGACAAGGTCAGCGGTTCGCGAACAGTTAGAAAAGCACGCAGAAGTGCACGCGTTGTGGCCGAACTCCACGATTTTCCTAGGCTACAATAGCCTTTTCGGAGTTCAAGCTGCGGCGCGTATCACCGTAAAAGAGGGTGGTGCGCTTCCCCACAAGCTGGAGGTCTGCCAAGAAGCGGTGGACCCCTGGTACGTGGGGAAACGCCAATTTTGTGGTTACTGCAATGCAGTAGAGCATTTACGAAAGAGGTGCCCAAACATTCTGTGCCACCTATGCGGCGAAAAGGGTCACGTTCCTCGCGTGTGCCCCAAGCGCCCCATCCCGGTGCCCCCTGCCGCCAAAAAGGCGCAGGGAAAACGTGGAAAGTTGGTAGAAAGACCAGCTCGCGAAAATGGCCGTTCCCAACTGCCAGCCTCCCTTCCTCCCGTACAGACGTCGGAGGAAAGAGCTCCCGTGAACGCGGAAATGGAGGAGGGTTGGCAGCTGGTTCAGGCCAGAAAAGAAAAAAAAAAGAAATTAATGCCAGAAGAAAAGTCGTAGAAGAAAACTGCCGGCAACAAGAAAAAAGCCGCGCCGGTTTCAAAAAAAAAAGCAACTCCGCTAATGCTCGGTGGCACTCGAACGCTTAGCCGTTCCTGCCGAGTCCGCCAGCGGCAATGTTCGCAGAACAGCTGATGCGGACGCGATGAATACTCGCGTGGACGAGCCCATTCTACGTTTAGAGGGTGAGACGCGAGACTTGCGCGCCGACAACCAGGACGCCGCGATCGACAAAGCCGCGGAGGAGCCCGCGGCAACGTTCGCCGTCAGCGATGAAGCCGCGCTCGATAAGGTCGCGGAGCAGTGCGCGGCAACCGTCGCCGCTGGCGAAGACGTGGCCTTCGAGAAAGCGGCAGAGGAGCACGCAGCAACGCTCGCCGAGCGCCGAACCCCGTCGCGCAAGGGCGTACGCAGGTTGGCTCCGACCAAGATGGCCCCCGCAGGTGAGTGCGACCGGGGGGCCGGAAGCGGATCCTCCTCCTCGGAGGCAACCCCCAGGAAGTCGGGACGCAAGTCCCAGAAACCCAGGAGGAGCCTCCCCTCCACCAGCGAGGAGGAGAAACCGGAAGGAAGCGGCAGCGTGGGAATCGCGAAGGGGGAATACCCACGTCCGGAAGCCGTCGAGTCGGCCACCCCCATGGAGGAGGGAGAGCAGGGGGGTGAAGTCCTCCCTGCAGTCGCGAAACCTGAGCAGCCCGAACCCATATACGAGGGCGAACAGGTAGGCGCGACTCCACCTGCGGGTGATCCGGCCGACGCGCCGGCACCGATGGAGGAGGAGGAACAGGTGCCTTCAGTACCTGTCCCCCCTCCCCCTCCACCTAGCGTCCCGCATCAGCAGGTGGCGTACGCCGCATCGCCGTTTTCCCAGGAGTAACACCTGGGCTCGCCAGTCGCCGTCGGATTCGCGCGGCCTGTCGGAACGTCAACGGGCTGAGGGACGACGGGAACAGGCGAGATACGGCCGACACCCTGCGTGAGCTCCACCTGGCGCTGCTGCAGGAGATCCACGTGATCACCGCGGCAGACGCCCAGGAGATCGAGACGATCGCGGGTGGTCGGTTGTATTGGCGATGCGGCCTCCGCAACACCTGTGGGGTCGCGTTCTTCGTGAAGCCGGCCATAGACGCTGCTGTAAAGGGCGTGCGGTTTGATGACGACGGTCGGTTCGGTCAGCTGATTCTCAGCTGGTCCGACTCGATCGAACTAATCGTCACAAACGTGTATGGCCTAAGCGGCAAACAGGGGTATTGCGACTGCACTAGGCTGTTGGAAACCCTGAAACGCGACTAGCTGGCGGATACCAATGTGGGAAAGGCTCACCTGATAGCGGAAGATTTCAATTGAGTGCGGACGTGTTTTTCTTCGCTCTCATCTCCGTGCTTTCATCCGCTTCATCTTGGCGTCGTGCATTTTGACGAAGATGTCGACCCAACCCTAAGCTCCTGAAGTTGGAGGAAAAGCATCCGGATCTGCAATCGCAGAACCGACGGCCGCCTCCACTTCTTCTTTCTCGCCAATGGAGAGGAGTTTTGCTGACGTTGCTGCCACAGCAGCTGTCAAAGGGAAACCACTCGACGAGTCGGAGTTGCGGGCATACGTAACCCAAGGCTATAGACCTGCTCTCCGATATAAGGTGAGTGGTTTTCTTTCTGCGCTCGACGGGAATCAGTTCAACGATGAACTGACCCGTGTTGGCGTGCGGGAGGAGGACCTTCTCGCCATTATGCCCGTTAAAGACATGAACTATTTCAAGGTGCGTTGCAAAGACGCTGCACTTGTGCAACGCTTGCTGCGCACCCCGTTGTCGATCCGTGGCCAGAAGGTCTTCCCGGCCGCCATGGACGACTCATTTGTGGTCGAGATTTTCGACATCGAGTCGCAAATCTCCGATACTGATATTCGGAACGCGTTGGAGAAATTCGCCTCGGTCCATGCGCTGTGGAGTGTGCGTAGCAACCTCAAGGACTTCCCGTCCATACACAGCGGAGTCGCTGGAGTCCGGCTTACAATGCCGGACCGCCGTCTGCTGCCCACCAAACTACAGGTGAAAGACACGGTCGTTCACCTGTGGTTTGTGGGCAAAGTAAGAACGTGCGAGCAATGCGGGAAGAAGGAGCATTGTTTGGATAAATGCCCCTCTGGAAAATGCCGTTATTGCAAACTATCCGGGCACCAATTGAAAAATTGCCCGGATCTTTTGCGAAAAAAGCCAGCCGCGGAGCTTCATTTTAAAAAACAAAGCGCGGATAAAAAAAAAAAATCTGCGAAAAACCTGGAGACCCCACGGCAGAAATTCGGTAAAAACGCGAGGCGGAATGTCGCCCCAAAGCAGCAGGAAACCTCGCACGCGAAGCCCTGCGCACCCCCTCTCGCGGCATGGGAGCCGCAAAAGAAAGGGTGCGGGGAATCCGGGGCAATGGAAAGTCCCCCTAGGCGCAATAGCTGTCCTTCCCAAGCACGCCCGGCTCTCTCGGAGTTCGAGCAACCGGCGGGGACGCCAATGGACAACGGCGGTAAGGACACTTCCAGTACCGTCAGATCCATTCCTTCACCTGCTGCAGTGGCTGAGAAGCCCAAATCGGGTAAGAAGGGTTGTGCCGTGTCGACTTCGGGAGTCGGCAAAAAAAAATCCGCGTCGCGATCCAACACCGCGAAAGCGAAGAAAAATCTCACGCCGTCGCAGTGGGAGAGCAAGCTCTAGAGTGGCGCGGATGCCATGCCAACGAAGGGATTAAAAGCCCTTCCGAAGGCAGCGTCCATGACGAGTGTGTCGAAGCCATCCAAAGTGCTCCTGTTCAAAGACGCGGATGGCTTCAAAGATGGCCATGGAGCACAATCTCCATTTACGGCGCCACGCGAAGTAGGAACCGTAATGAAGTAAAGCAGACTTCAGCAAAGGTACCTCGTGCTACTGCGCGTGAGCACGCTGAAAACGCGCGCGCCGGGAAAGCAGCCGTCACCAAAAGCGATGCTCTGGTGACGGAAAACGAAAACAGGACAGCTGTCAATCCAGCAGAACCTGTCACTGCTTCGCGGAATGCCGAAACCCGATCGAACATGCGCCGGTCGGACTCCGAAATGGATGCCGTTCCGATCACCGAGACGAGGACAACTCGTTCGAAAGCGTGTGCGCGCCGATCAAAAGTAGGCAGCCAGGCAACGCTCGCCGCGAAGCAACGTTAAGTCTCCACGAAACCCGACGGGGTTCAGCCTGGCGTGTACGCATTACATGCAAGCAGCACGATAGAGGACGGTGGCGACCGTCCCCTCCAGCCAGTCGTGCTGCTCGCCATCTGCTCGCCGGATAAAGCGAGCAAAAAGCTGCAACCTTCCCAGCAGTAATGCGGGGAATCGCGTCTTCTCGTCTTCTGTCCGTAACGTGATGGAACGTGAACGCACTGCAGAACGACGAGAAGAGGCGATTAGTAGCCAACGCCCTGCGCCCCTTCGACCTCGCGCTGCTGCAGGTGATTCACGTAATATCCGAGGAGCAGGCAGCCGAAATCGAGAAGCGCGCAGGCGGAACGCTACATTGGCGGTGCGGCGGCGCACGCACGTGCGGCGTCGCGTTCCTCGTAAGAGGACAAATGGCGGAAGCGGTGCGTAGTGTTTGTTTCGATGACGACGGACGGATAGGCCAGCTTGTCATCAAGTGGTCCGAGTCCATCGATCGCGTCGTTACGAACGTCTACGCTCCGAGTGGCTCTCGCTACCTCGAAGAAAGAGTAGCTTTCTTTGGTGAGGTGCAGAGCCACTGGCTCAACAACTCCGGCTTCCAAGTGGCGCACCTCGTCGCTGGGGACTTCAACGTCCGCCTGCTCTCCGACGATTGGAGCCGCCTGAGGGAGCGCGCGCTGCCCATCGAGATGTGCGCGTCCGTGCACGCCGCAAACTTGATGGTCAGCGAACCTGGAATGCAAAGATCGCTCGATGACGTTTTCCTCGATGAAAACCTGCATTCGCGTGTGGGTAGGAGTGGAAGATTGTTGACTGAGCTTTCTGACCACCACAGGTTGGAGTTTGAGATCCTTCCGCCAGGCAGATGGCCTCCGTTGCCAAGCTGGAGGATGCAGGCGGATTGGCTTAGCCAACCGGAGGCTGCGGAGCATCTACGTGGATACCTCCGGGGCTTTGCCATTCAAGAACTTGCCAACTGGGACGATCTCAAAAGATCTGTCCGCGATTTCTGTTGCCAATTCCCCTTGCACTGGCTTCCACGCGGTTTCGGAGAGGGCGTGGCCAACAGTAGAGACATTCTGCAGGCCCGCACGTTTTTGAGAAGCGCGGATGTCGGGCGTCTCGCAGAGTACAAGGCGAGGGCAGAGCGCCAGGTCTGGCAGTCCGGAGCAGCATGCCTGTTGGACGACAAGGGCCAGGAATGTTCGGCCCCAGCCGAAGTACGCCGCATTGTGAGACGCTACTACTCCTCGCTGTACGCGGAATCCCCGACGGAGGATATCCTTTCTGAGATACTCCTGTCTCAAGATGCTCGTGTTGTCGGCAAGGAGGAACGCGAACGTCTCAACGAGCCCTTCACGGCGGATGAATTTTCGTCCGCAATCGCTGGGCTGAAGAGACGAAAGGCGCCAGGCGAGGATGGGCTCCCTGCAGAGTTTCATCAGTACTATGCAGTGGAGCTCATTCCCTTGATGCTGAAACTCGCCACGCTGATGAGTGAATCCGGGAATGTCCCTGATTCCATCCGCTCAGCGAAGGTGCGTCTCCTGCCGAAAGGCGGAGAATTGCGCCAACTTAACAACTGCCGTCCGATCACCTTGGTGAACTCGGACGTCAGGTTGTTTTCCAAGCTGTGGGTCGCGCGGTTAGGAAGAATCGCGGAATCTGTGGTGAGCCCGGAACAAACCTACGCGGTTCCGGGACGATCCATGGAGGCGAACATCCTTTTCGCGCGTACATGGATGCAGCTGCAGGAAGTTGTGGCGCAGCAAAGCCAGGCTGCTGCGAAAGTCACTGCCGCAGGCAACAAGAACAGGCGCCGACGGCAGAAGGGAACGCCAGGTGCCTTGGCGGTCGCGGTCGATCTCCACAAGGCGTTCGACTGCGTAAACCAGAAGCTGCTTTTGGAGCTTATGGAACGCCTTGGGTTCCCGGCGCAACTCCTGCTGTATTTGCGCGCGTGCTTTCGCCACGCGGTAACCTGCATCACTTTTAGCGGCTGTTGCGTGTATGGTATTCCCGTTCGTAGGGGCATCCGACAGGGCGACAGCTTAAGCCCGTTGCTCTTCAGCATCTTCTTTGAGTTGGTGCTAAGAGCATACAGGCTGACGCTGTCTCACTTGACTAGCTCCTGCCCGGGAACGCCTGCCGTGGCCGCCTACGCTGATGACCTGCTTCTTCTGCTCCCCATGTCCACCCCGTCGTCCATTGTCGAGGATTTCTTCGACCTGATTCGTCGGGGAGCGGACGTGTGCGTGAACAGAGAAAAGAGCGTGGTCGTTTCTGTGGCTACGTCGTTGGAGGTGCAGTCCGACTGGATCCGCCTGGGGATCCCCACGGGCGGGTACTTTAAGTACCTCGGCGTTCCCTTGGGCGCTTTCGGCGCAGCCGAAGCGTGAGCGGACTGTGTTCACAAAGCAGAGTTGGCCATCAGCCCTTTCGTTAACCGCAAGTTTACCTTGCAGGAACAAGCGACTATTTGGAACACATTTGTGGCCCCCCTCCTCCGTCCCCAGTTTTTTGTTTTGGACCCCTCCCTATGCGGCGAAACAGCGGGCTAAGCGCCTGCTCAGGAACGCTCTCTGGGGTCCGGCGAGATTTAAAATCCGCCTTAAAGATTTGTTAGCTCCGCGTCGGCATGCTGGTTTGGGTATCCTGACAATGGAGCGAATCGGACTGCAGGTGCAGTTCCGACTGCTGGAACTGTGTGCCCAGCTATGGACATACCCCTGTGTGTGCCAGCCCGCATCCTCCTGCGGAGATGCGCCGGCAGAGGAGCATTTCTCTCGCTTTTGCCGGGCACTCAATACAGGAAGCGGGGTTTCGGGTTTCCATTGCGGCAGTTGACCGCACTTCTGGAAGCTCACTCGTGGATCTCCTGCCGCTTAATGAACTTTGAAGCTTGGCGGCAGGAGTCTGTTGAATCCTGGGCGGCGTTCCAAGGAATACGCCCTGAAGATCTTCGCCCCCTGCGTCACTTTTTTCCACGATCCTTGGAAGAAGTACTGCAGGACGAGGTGAAGTTTTCTACTCTGGCTGCCACGCCTCTTGCCGCAGCGCTGTCTGCCCTCAGGGCAAGAAACGACAGTTACCAACCGGCGAGGTGGGAGGTTTCCTGCACGATAGCGGGAAAAATTAAAATCCTTGACGCCTGGAAGACGAGTGAGTTGGCGGACGCCGCCACTCCTCGTGTTACTGCAAAGGGACTCCTCCGGTGGGCAGAAGAACTTGCTGTCACCCCCGAAGAACTTGTAGACCCTCCAGAGTGTATTGACAGTTCGCTGCTCCCCCTTGCTTGGAAACAAGGCGTGCTGCTTTTCGTTCACTGGGGTTTTCAGTGCAACGAGCGTTGGCATCGTGACTCCGGGGGACTTGCGTCTGCGAACTGCGTTCGGTGCGGATCGACGGAGTCGATTCCGCACCTACTTCTGGACTGCGGTGTCCTACAAGGACTGTGGCGTAGGCTGGCAACAGCACTATTGCATCCCGTGGACACCGCAAGAGACTTGCTGCGACGATTTTTCACGCCGAGCGGGCTTTAACTAAGCGCAAGGATTGCAGCCATTGGTTGCATACGCGCGATAGTTTCCGTCCGCCGGGCGTTGGTAATCAACGGACAGCACCAAGAGGTAATCAGCAAAGCATCCTTCTACATGGGAGCATCATCTAGATGGCCTCATTTGACAGAGGAGACAAAGAGGAATCTCGCCGCAATACACCGCCGGTTTACACACCCTCAGCATCGGCCAACCCGGTGATCATTGCCCTACCCTCCATTAACTAATTTTGTATTTTCTTTTTACACTTGCATCCCCATGAGCTCCGGAACATTTTAGGTGCTCATCGTTTAAATCCCCGTGAGTACGGAGCCTAACCGAAAACCCGTTACCCTTCCCTCCAGTTTTTGATTTTTGTTTGTTTCCTCTCATTCCCCCCACGCTGCGAGCGGTTTGTTCACCAGGCCTGCGTGCAGGTAATTTTTCTATGTTCTCTGTCGTTCTGTTGGTTGGGTAAATTGTCCCTGACTAGTTTATTATTATTAATAAACGTTCCGGCGTGACCGGGTGATAAATTTCAATCTCCGACTGCTAACAGGTGAGCCCAAAACACAAGAGAACGCGATGAACGAGTTGTACGCCGCCATGCGTGCGCGTAACTTGTTCGCGGGTGAGTAGGGAATGGTCCTCAGCATCGACTACGTCTTCCTCGACGCTGACCTGTGTTCACGGGTCGGCAAACGGGGGAGGGTTGCGTCGACGTTGTCGGACCACTCCCGGTTAATTTTTGAGATGCGGCCTCGCGACAAGAGACCGCCATCCGGGGATTGGCGTCTACCGGGGGACCGGACGCGACTCTCAGGTGCGAAGGAACACCTTCGCGAATACCTGAGAGGCGTCACGCTCCGGAATCTCCATTGAAACCCGGGTGCGCCGGGATGTTTATTCTCACGAATAAACCTATACAATCTGTGACTGGACCAGTAGTCCAGCGACGCCCTGGAAAGATATAGCTTGCCGGGCTACCGGTGCGCAGACCGGCGCGGTCCACCTTGGCAGCAGAGGAAAGGGGGAACGAAACAAAAAGAAAACAAAAAATAAACAAAAATCAGGTAGGGAGCGAGAAGGGATCAAAGTCTGCTGTGAGGGTCCGTCATCCTCTGGAGGATGCCGGCAAGCTGTTTCTGCGTGTGTGGTTCCAGATGGGGCCATCGCGTCGCCATCCTGAGGAAACGGGCGGCATACACGTTGGCATCCCTGTCGCTGGATCCTCCCGTCTCTTTGCTCCATGCCACGACGATCCCGCGTAGGCAGCACAGGGCTGAAAGCGAGGCCGCTGGAGGCAGGGCGTCACGGACGAAGAGGGGGCCCAAAGCGTCTCTGGGGTTGCCTCCGGGGATCCCCAGGGCTGCGGCAAACCGTTCTTACAAGGGACGGAGGGCAACACAATCCACTAACAGGTGGGGGAGGTATTCCCTCTCCCCGCACCTGACACAATAAGGGTTGACACCCCCCGCGTCCAGTGGTGTCGGCAGGCGTTGCAAGGAAGCCCCCAATGCAACACCAGCACCGCCGACGGTCAGACGTGTTCTGCGCTCCTGACTCGCTCGACTTTATTGGTGTAGTGCGGTGCATCAGTGGTCGGGGGATGGCAGAAATGCCTGATCCCGTTACTAGTGAATGTGGCGTGGGGGCCGGGCGAACGTCCCCCCTACCCATGGAGATAGGGGCACCTGCCCCGTAAGCTTCGTCCCCCGCGCCGGCGAGGGACTACAGCGCCGTGGTCGCCGCGCCATCTGCAGCGGCCATCGCCGAGGCCCAGGCCTACAAGGCCTACAACTACAACCCGAGTCTGCTGTATAAGTTAGGCCGGGTGTTTGATGACCGTGTGGCGCGCTCCTTCGAGAAGGAGCTCCACCGTTTGAACATTAACAAGGAGGATCTGCTGGGTCTCTCCATCCGCAGCGGGGGACAGCATGTCGAGTTGACCTGCATAGAAGCAGGGTTGGCGCAAAGACTACTGCGAACCCCCGTCAGGGTCGAGGGCCGCCAGATCTTCTCTGTCCCGGTGGACAACTCAATAGTTGTCCACCTTCGTGGAATCACCGTGCGGATGTCACCGAGCGCCGTTAGGGCTGAACTCAGCAAATTCGGCACCGTACACGCGCTGTGGCTGAAGCCCAACAGGTTCCGTACTTATGACGGACTCCTGAGCGGACTCGCCGCGGCACGTGTGACTGTGAATAATGACATTGGGGTTCCCCATAAACTAGTAGTCGACGGAGATTCTGTCGACATCTGGTATCTGGGGAAACCCAAATACTGTGCGTTTTCTGATGGTACGGGGCACGTGAAGAAACGCTGCCTCAACATCACTTGCCGCAAGTGCGAGGCAATCGGGCACACAGAAGAAGTGTGCCCCAAAAAGACTTCGCGCGCGCCGGCTGCTGCCGTGAGCGGCACGAACGCGAGCAAGAATCCTGGCAAGACCAGGCCGCCGTCCTAAAATACGGTTGACCCGGAGCCAGCCAAAAAGGGCATCCCGACCACCCCGTCTGCAGAAACGCAGGCAACCGAGGTGGAAGGAGAAGAGCCTGGCTGGCAAAAGGTCAGTCCAAAGAAAAAGAAAGAAAAAAAGGACGTAAATAATAAAAATAAAGTCCCTGCAAAAACCGCGAAACCCGCGAAAAAGCAGGGACTGAAAAAATGCACGGACGCACTGGAGCGCCTTGCAGACGCCGAAGTGCCGTGCGAACAGGACGTTGCCGTGTGCAACATCGCTGACAGCCCCGTCGCTGTGCAAACAGCGTCCGAGGGCTGCGGCGAGGGGGAGAGCCGCGATGACGCGGGCTTTGCAATAGCAGCCGCCGAGCTCGCCGCCAGTCAGCAGCCTCCCGCAAAGGTCGGGAAGAAGGCCGTTCGACGTCCGGCCGAGAGGAGGGGGACCGGGACCTCGGACTCGGACCCGGAGACCGGACACGCACCATCCGCATCTGCACCCCCGAGGAAGACCGGAAGGAAAATCCGTAACCCGAGGAGGATCGTCTCCTCCGAGGATGGGTAATCCTCCGGAAACGAGGGTGCGGCGAGCGTGGGAGAGATGGACACGAGTCCTGAACTCCCACGATCGGTCGAGACGGAGCCGATGGAGACGGAGGGGGTCTTCGAGCCGCCCCCCACCGCACAGGAGAAAGCCGGCGTCCCGCCCCTAGGTGAGGCGGGAGACGCAGCATCACTTTCTTAGCAGTAATGCCGGGACTCGCCACCTGCCGTCAAATACGCATCGCCAGCTGGAACGTCAACGGGCTTTGCAATGACGGCAGGAGACGAGACATAGCTGCCACCTTGCAAGCCTTCGACCTCGTGCTGCTGCAGGAGATCCATGAGATTTCCGCAGAACATGCGCGGGAGATCGAACGGATAGCAGGTGGTCAGCTTATGTGGCGATGCGGCCACCGCCGTACGCGCGGGGTCGCTTTCCTTCTGAAGCCTGCCTTACAACGCGCGGTGCGGAAAGTTCGTTTCGATGAGGCAGGTCGGGTCGGGCAAATCACCTTCAGGTGGTCCGACTCCATCAATCTCGTCGTCACGAACGTGTACGCGCCGAGCGGCGGTCACGCGCGCGTGGCACGGACGGCGTTTTTCCGTGCGTTCAAGCGCGACTGGCTGTCGAAGGCAGGCGCGCGCACGGCGCACCTGATAGCCGGCGATTTTAATATTCGCCTGCTGTCAGGTGCGGCGAGGACAGAGGCCACCCCGGTTAACGAGATGTGCGCTGCGGTGCACGCATCCAACTTGTTATCCGGGGATACCGGGATGGAACGGAGCGTGGACCACGTCTTCCTCGACGATCACTTGCGCTGTCGCGTGGGCAGGCGAGGTAAGATACAGTCCGCAGTCTCCGACCACTCCCGCGTGGAACTCGTCATTCGCCCGCGCGACAGGGGGCCTCCCGCGCAGGCGTGGCGTCTACCGGGGGACTGGCTGACCAAGCCAGGCGCAGCGGAACACCTCCGCGCGTTCTTGCGAGGTTTCAGCCTGCAGACGCTCGACGACTGGGACGATTTGAAAGTCTCGGTGCGAGAGTTCTGCCAACAGTTCCCCATGGACCGTCTCCCGAAAGGATTTGGAGAAGGTGTTCGGAACGATAGGGCTTACCTGCAGGCCCGTAGTTACTCCCGAACACCAGACGTCCGAAGACTGGCGGAATTTAAAGCCGGGGCCGAGCGGCAGGCCTGGCAATCGGGGTCGCCCAGCCTGCTGGACGACGAAGGCCAAGAGCACTCGGCCCCGGCAGAGGTGAGTAGCCTAGTGCACGACTATTATTCTTCCCTGTACACCAGGGTGCCTCCAGACCGGGAATTTTTCCAATTTTTGCTTCCGGACGGTGCCCCGGCGATCGGGGAAGAAGAGAGAGTACGCCTGGACGAGCCTTTCACGATGGGTGAAATCATCACCGCAATAGGGAAGCTCAAAAGGCGGAAGTCACCAGGGGAAGACGGCCTGCCCGCGGAGTTTTTTCAGTGCTTCGAGGCGGAGCTGGCTCCCCTGGTGCAGCGGCTAACGCTGCTGATCCGGGAGACAGGAGACGTTCCCGCCTCCTTCCGCTCGGCACGTATGCGTCTCCTACCGAAAGGAGGAGACTTACGGAACCTCAGCAATTGGCGTCCGATTACCGTACTGAACGCGGACGCCAAGCTGGTTGCGAAGCTATGGTCGAAGCGAATGGGGCGGGTGGCGGAAAGCTTCATCAGCCCGGAGCAGACCTACGCTGTTCCCGGGCGAAGCATGGACGCCAACCTGCTCTTCGCGAACACCTGGTTCGAACTTCAAAGAACCAGAATGAATGGAGGGAACAAGGTCGGCAGCATGATTTGCAGGACGTCCGCTGGTGGTTCGCGGGATAGTCGGGAGAGAGAAGGGGCCCTCGCGGTCGCTGTCGATTTGCGGAAAGCATTCGACAGTGTCGACCAGGAGCTCCTGCTGGAGCTTCTGGAGCGCTTGGGCTTCCCGGCCTCCTTATTGGCCTTTCTGCGCTCTTGCTGGCGCGACGCGCTGACCAACATTTCTTTCAGGGGTAGGAACGTTTTCGGTGTGCCGGTGCGCCGCGGGATACGGCAGGGTGATAGCTAGAGCCCCTTGCTCTTCAGCACCTACTTCGAGTTGGTGCTGAGGGCATTCAGGGAGACTATTGGTCGCCTGCCGCGCGTGTGCCCAGGTACACCGGCCTTGGCGGCGTATGCGGACGATCTTCTGCTGCTGCTCCCCATGTCCACCCCGGCGTCGGCGGTCGAAAACTTTTCCGAGCTGCTGCATCGCGGGACAGGACTGGAGGTGAACAGAGCAAAGTCGTCCGTTGTTGCAGTCGGTTCCTCGTGGGCAGGGCAGCTAGACTGGTCTCGCTTGGGGATCCCTACGGTACGGTACCTTAAGTACCTCGGTGTGCCGTTCGGGGACTACTCTCCAGAGAAACAATGGTCTTGCTGCCTCCAAAAGTCCGAGAGAGCGATCGGCCCGTTCCTGGATGGCAACTTCTTCTTGCCGGAACGGGCCGTGCTGTGGAACACTTTCGTGGCCCCCCTGTTTCGCTCCTTGCTTTTTGTTTGCCCCCACCCCGTGGTGTGAGAACACGTACAAAGGACCTCCTCAGAATGGCCATCTGGCGCAGAGGAAGGCCCCGCGCGCGTTGGAAGGACTTGTGCGCCCCTCGTCGCGATGTGGGCCTTGGCCTCCTCACGCTGGAGCGCCTCGAACTGCAGCTGCAGTTCCGAACAATCGCCCTAGTGGCGAAGTTGTGGAGCGCCAGCTGCTGCGAGCCTGCACGATGCCTGGTTCAGCGAGTCGGAGGCTGCGCGGGACTGTCTACCTTCCTAGCGCGCCGCAAACGCCGGTACCTGTTCCACTGCGAACTGGCTCTTCGGCGAGTGGCGAAGCTGACCAGGAAGAACACCTGGATCTCCTGCCGGCCCGCGAACGGCACTTCCTGGTTGCAGGAAAGCCTTCGCACGTGGGCCCAGATCGAGGAAGCGAGCCCGGAGTTGCGGCATCGAATGCTGCACTCCTATCATAAGAGCCGCTCGCTGCAGGACATCATCGTGCAGCCCGCCTTGAGTGCGTGGGCTGAGAGGACCTCCCTTGCCACAGCTCTGTTCCACCTCAAGGAACATCTGGGCAGTAGCCAGCCGGCCATGTGGGAGGACCGGTGTACGATCAGGGACACTGAGAAAGAACAAGGTGGTTGGACCACGGGTCAGCTTGCTGATGCCGCGATCCCAAGTTCCCCACCGAGAGGACTGTTGCGCTGGGGCGAGATGCTGTGCATCCCGCGGGATGAACTCGAGTGGCCCCCAGTGCTGAGGAATACTCGGGCCCTCCCCCTAAAGTGGCAGGAGTCGGCGTTCCTGTTGTTAAACTGGGGTCTCCCCAGCAACGCCCGCCGCTCTCATTGGACAAGGGGGGTTGTGGACCCAAACTGTGTTAGGTGCGGGGAACGAGAAACTCTCCCGCACCTGCTCGTTGACTGTGTTGCCCTCCGGCCCCTGTGGTTGCGCTTTGCAACAGCCGTTGGTGCACCCTTGCACGCTCTCAGAGACGTTTTAAAGCGCCTCTTCGTGCGCGACGCCCTTTCGCCTGCCGCAGCCCTTGCAGCCCTCTGCTGCCTACGAGGGATTGTAGCCGATTGGAGCACCGCCACTGGTGGACCGAACGATAGGGACATCTTGTGCTACGCCCTTTGCTTCCTGAGGACGGCAGCCAGATGGACCCATCTGGGACACATGCAGTTTGAACTTGCCGGCATCCTGCAAAGGATGGAGAGGACGTCTCCAGCGGAACGTGATCCCCTCCCCAACCCCTCCCTGCTTTTGTAAATAGTGTTTTCTTTTTTCTTTTTTCTATTTGTCCGTTCCCCCTCCGCTGCCGAGTCGACCTTGGGAGCCTGCCTACTGCCCACTCGGCGAGTTCAGAAGAACATGTTCTGAACACTGTAGGGGCGATAGCCCTACACTTGCTTGTTTATTTTTTTTATTAAAGAAATAAATGCCCCGGCGCACCCCGGTGCAAAAGAAGTGCCGACTGTTGCCACTTCATGGGCAGGGTGCGCGAGTTCATGAGCACCGGGGGCCACTCGAGATGTTCCTCTTGAACATCCAGTAGCTCTCCCCGGCGCAACAGTCCATTTGGGGTGGTCCTCGGGGTCGCAGCGTTGGTGAGCTGACCCGTTCTCCAATCCCCGATCTTCTTTGCCCTGCTGGCGATCTTGAAAGTAACCTCCCATTGTGCCGCGACGTCGCTGCCTAGATGTTCCCGTAGGGTAGGCAGTACCGCAGCAAGGGAGGTTCTTTGTGCCCACGCTCTCCTTCGAAGATTCTCGATAATTTCTCGGAGCGTGCGGTGGGCATGCGGCGCGAACAGAGCTATTCGCTCGTGTTGCGGGCTCTGCTCCTGAATCATCGCCCACGTGCGGACGGTTTCCAGCAACCAGGCAGGACCGTTCGTGGGGCGTACGAGGATCCGCGCCGAGTTGTTCTTTACGAGCTTGGCCGCCCTCCGAAGTTGAAGTCCGCAGTGGCAGATGGGGCTTCGGAGTGCAAAGTAGGACGAGAGTCCCGCATTGCCGGTGGCCAGCGCAACGAGTAGACGTGCCGGGAGGCACCAAGGGGTGCACCAATTTTCTGCCATAAAGGCAACAACTCGGAACTGGAGCTGTAGCTCCAGCCGCTCAAACGTCAGGAGGCCCAGACCACCATCCCGACGAGGCGCCCACAAGCCCGAAAGATGGACTCGGGGCCTCCCTCTGCCCCAAAGGGCGATCCTCAGGAGGACCTTCGTCCTCTTCTTTGACTCCACTCAGGGGGGGCAAACAAAAAGCAAGGGACGAAGGAGTTTAGCCGCAAACGCGTTCCACGCCGCGGCCCGTTCCTGCAGGTAGAACCTGCCGTCCTGCAACGAACCGCTCGCCGCCTGAGCCTTCTGAAGGCAGCGGGACCACCCTTTCGCAGGGGAGTAGTCCCCCAACGGCACACCAAGGTACTTGTAGTACCTCACTGTGGGGATTTCCAAACGGACCCAGTCCTGCTGCCCTGCCCACGCCGCTCCGACTGGCATTACGGACGACTTCGCCCTGTTCACCGTCAGTCCTGTTCCCCGTCTCAGCAAGTCGAAGAAGTCCTCGACCGCCGAGGCCGGGGTGGACATAGGCATGAGCAGCAGAAGATCGTCCGCGTACGCCGAAACCGCAGGCGTACCGGGACAATCGCACGGCAGGTGCGCCAGAGTCTCTCTGTACGCTCTCAGCACCAATTCGAAACAGGCGCTAAAGAGCAGGGGGCTGAGGCTGTCTCCCTTCCGTATGCCGCGTCGCACCGGTATTCCGTGCACGGTTTGCCCGCTGAAAAGAACATTAATGAGCGCGTCGCGCCAGCTGGAGCGCAGGTAGGCCAACAAAGAGGCCGGGAAGCCCAAGCGTTCCAGAAGCTTTAAAAGGAGATTTTGGTCGACGCTGTCGAATGCTTTACGCAAGTGGACAGCGACCGCAAGGGCTTCCTTCCCCACCCGACCGTTCCGTCTCCCGCCAACGGACGCACCGAAATTCCGGCTGCTCAATAAGCCCCTTCCTTGTTGGAGCTCTAACCATGTGGAAGCGTGGAGCAGGTTGGCCTCCATGCTTAGCCCGGGAACAGCATAAGTCTGATCCGGGCTGATGAAGATGTTGGTAACCCGTCCCAGACGCTCTGCACACATCTTGGCTATTAACTTGGCGTCCGCATTCACTGTTGTGATGGGACGCCAGTTGTTCATGCTCCTTAGGTATCCTTCCTTCGGGAGGAGGCTCACCTTTGCTGAACGAAACGAGGTGGGAACCTCACCTGTCTCAGGAATCAGCAAGGTGAGTTGCTGTACCAGGGGGGTAAGCTCAGCCGCGAAAGTTTGCTAAAACTCCGCGGGCAGGCCGTCCTCCCCTGTAGCCTTCCGCCTCTTGAGCTTTCCGATGGCCGAGAGGATCTCGTCCATCGTGAAAGGCTCGTCGAGGCTTCTTTTCTCCTCCTCCCCGATCGCTGGAGGACCTTCCGGAAGCAGAAGTCGTGAAACGTCTTGCTCCGAAGGCGCCCTGTCGTACAAGGAGGAGTACAATTTCTTCACAATGCCGCGCTTCTGAGCAGGAGCCGAGTGCTCCCGGCCCTGGTCGTCCAGCAAGCTAGCCGACCCGGAT
Organism: Raillietiella orientalis; assembly: GCA_036172245.1. Classification (NCBI taxonomy): domain Eukaryota; kingdom Metazoa; phylum Arthropoda; class Ichthyostraca; order Raillietiellida; family Raillietiellidae; genus Raillietiella; species Raillietiella orientalis. Next base: position 4,834 of record JAYWIR010000126.1, on the reverse strand, counting down.
TGCCAGGCTTGCCTCTCGGCTCCCGCTCGATACTCTGCTAACCTGCGCATGTCGGGGGTTCGCGCGTAACGTCGGGCCTGAAGATAGCGCCTTTCGTTACGCGGCCCCTCCCCAAATCCCTCTCCTCGAGAGCGGACGTGTTTTTCCGGCGCTCCGCGAACGAGCAGCGGAAAGCGGTTTTTTGGTTCAGTGTGTGCTTTTTCACATCGTTGGTGTCCGATGACATCGCTGCCAGAGGACACCACGATGGAGGTAGGCGTGAGGGATACTAGCCCTCCCCCACGACCTACAGGATCAGGGGCACCCGCCAGGGAATCGCCCTCGTCGCCCAAGACGAGGAGCTGGAGCGCCATGGTCGCCGCGCCGAGCGCGGAAACCTTGGCTGAGCAATCGGCCTACAGGGACTCCGGATATAAACCATCCTTGGTTTATAAGGTAGGAAACCTGTTCGACGGTCGCACCGCGCGTGCCTTTAGCAAGGCACTACAGGAATTCCCAGTGCGTGAGGAGGATCTTGACGGCCTCGCCGTACTCAGCGGGGGGCAACGCGTGGAGGTCGTCTGCAAAGACGTAGCCCTAGCGCAGCGCCTCATCAACACCCCGCTGAATGTGGCTGGCCGAAAGATCCTACCCGTTAGCATGGACCGCTCCGTAATGGTCCATCTAACGGGGATCACGAACCGCATGACGCGCTCTTCGGTGAACGCGGAATTGAAGAAATACGGAGATGTGCACGCGCTGTGTCCAAAGCCAACCATTTTTGACGGCTATAACAGCCTCTTTGGTGGGCAGGCAGCAGCGCGTGTCACTGTGAACGAGGGTGCTGGGTTACCCCGCAAACTGAAGGTCGGGAAGCAGCCCGTCGAACTCTGGTACGTAGGGAAACCCCGCTATTGTGGCTACTGCGATGCAGTAGGGCATGTGCGCAGGCGGTGCCCGAATATCGAGTACCACTTGTGCGGAGAAAACGGACACGTCCGTCGTGTGTGCCCTAAACGCCCCACCCCGGTGCCACCTGCTGCCAAAAAGGCACCGGCGAAAAAGGTGAATAAGGTCGAAAGACCTCATCGCGCGAATGGCCGGCCCCAGCAGCCTTCTCCTCCTCCTCCAACCCAGGCGACGGCGGAAAAAACCGCGAAAGACGCGGGCGAGGAAGAAACATGGACGCTGGTAAAGGCCAGAAAAGAACCTAAAAAGGGTTCACAAGAGAAGGCGGAGAAAAAGTCGGTCTCGAAGGCGAAAAGACCTGGTCCGCGATCTGAAACTCTCCGCGAGTGCTCGGTAGCACTGGAGCGCATCAGCGTTCCCGAGGCTGCCACCCGGGGCGACGAGCCTCCCCTTGCCGTTTCCGCCGCGCCTGAGGGTCGCGACGGCGAACCCTCTGTTTGCACAGAGGGTGAGACGCGCGACGCGCTCGCCGCCGGACAGGACGCCGCCTTCGCGAAGGCGGCGGAGGAGCTCGCGGCCACGCAGGCTGAGCGTGAGAACCCCTCGCGCAAGGCCGTGCGAAGGCCGGCTCCGCCGAAGCAGGCCCCCGCAGGTGATTGCGACCTGGGGGCCGGAAGTGCATCCTCCTCCTCGGAGGCACCCCCCCGGAAGACGGGACGCAAGTCCCAAAAGCCGAGGAAGCGCCTTTCCTCCACGAGCGAGGAGGAGAAGCAGGAAGTCGCCGGCAGCGTGGGAATCCCAGAGGGGGAGCTCCCACGCGCGGAAGCCGTCGAGCAGGACACCCCCATGGAGGAGGGTGAGCAGAGGGGCGAAATCCATCCTGCCGTCGCGGACCCTGAGGATCCAACCACTATGGAGGAGGGCCAGCAGGTAGGCGCGACCCCACCTGAGGGTGAACCGCCCGACGCGCCGTCACCGATGGAAGAGGGTGACCAGGTGCTAGAGGCACCTGTCCCTCCTCTTCCACCTAGCGTCCCGCCCCAACAGGTGGCGGACGCCGTACAGCAGATTTCCCAGGAATAACACCTGGGCTCGCCTGTCGTAGTCGAATCCGCGTGGCCAGTTGGAACGTCAACGGGCTGCGCGACGACGGCAACAGACGAGATACGGCCGACACCCTGCGTGACTTCGACCTGGCCCTGCTGCAGGAGATCCACGTGATCACCTAGGCAGACGTCCAGGAGATCGAGGCGATCGCGGGGGGTCGACTGTATTGGCGATGCGGCGCCCGCAACACCTGCGGGGTCGCGTTCTTCTTTAAGCCGGCCATCGACGCTGGCGTGAAGGGCGTACGCTTTGATGACGACGGACGGGTCGGTCAGCTGATTCTCAGCTGGTGCGACTCGATCGAATTGATCGTAACGAACGTGTACGCCCCGAGCGGAAAAGGGGGATACAGCGACCGTACTAGGCTGCTGGAAACCCTGAAGCGCGACTGGATGGCCGATACGAACGTGCGGAAGGCACACCTGATAGCTGGGGACTTTAATCTCCGTCTGCTGTCAGGTGAGCCCGAAGCACAAGAACGCACGGCCAACGAGTTGTGCGCTGCCATGCGCACGCGCAACTTGTTGGCAGACGCGCAGGGAATGGACCGCAGCATCGACCACTTCTTCCTGGATGTCGACCTGTGCTCACGGGTCGGCAAACGGGGAAAAGTTGCGTCGACGCTGTCGGACCAATCCAGGATCATCGCCGAAATTTCCCCGCGCGACAAAGGACCCCCGTTCATGGCGTGGCGGCTGCCTGGGGACTGGACGCGGCTATCAGGTGCGAAAGAACTCCTTCGCGAATTCCTGAGAGGCGTCACCCTCCGCAGTCTCCAAGACTGGGACCTCTTCAAGGCCTCGGTCCGCGAGTTCTGCGAGGAGTTTCCCCTGCACCGCCTGCCCCTTAGATTCAAGGAGGGGGCTCGGAACGATCGCGCTTATCTACAGGCCCGCCGGTACGAGAGGACCCCGAATGTCCGTCGCCTCGCGGAATATCGAGCCAGAGCCGAACGCCAAGCCTGGCAATCCGGGTGGGCCAGCTTGCTGGACGACTAGGGCCGGGAACGATCCGCCATACCCGCGATCAGGCACCTCGTGCGACGTGACTACTCCTCCCTCTACGCTAGGGCACCCCCAGAGCGGAACGCCTCGCGGCTCCTGCTCCCGGATAAGCCCCGGCAATAGGGGAGGAGGAGAAGATCAGCCTCGACGAGCCTTTTTCTACCGGTGAAATTCTCGCCGGTATTAAAAGGCTCAAGAGGCGTAAGGCGCCAGGGGAGAACGGCCTGCCTGCGGAATTTTTTCAATGCTTCGCGACAGAGCTGGCCCCCCTGGTGCTTCAGTTGACCGGGCTGATCCGAGACGAAGGCGACGTTCCCGCCTCGTTTCGGTCAGCCCGTGTGAGACTTCTCTCGAAGGGAGGAGACCTGAGATCCTTGTGCAATTGTGGTCCGATCACAATCGTTAATACGGACGCCAAGCTGATCGCTGGACTGTGCACTTCGCGTCTAGGACAGGTGGCAGACTCCATAATTAGCCCGGAGCAGACGTACGCTGTTCCCGGGCGAAGTATGGATGCCAACCTGTTCTTCGCGTGCACATGGTTCCATTTGCAGCGCTGCCTGAACGACACAGGGGAAAAAGATTGGCAACCCCACTTTGGGACCGCCAGCTGGGCTGGGAATGGATACCCGGGCTGGGAAGGGAGCCCTAGCGATCGCGGTCGATCTCCACAAGGCGTTCGACTGCGTAGACCAGGAGCTACTGTTGAAGCTCCTGGGTCGCATGGGCTTCCCACCCTCCCTTCTCTCCTACCTGCGCTCATGCTGGCGCAATGCCATTGTGAACATCGTCTTTTCCAGCCAACAGGTGTACGGCGTGCCAATGCGGCGAGGCATACGGCAGGCCGATAGCCTCAGTCCCCTGCTCTTCAGCACCTACTTTGAGTTGGTGCTGAGAGCGTACAGGGTGACTTTGGCTGCCCTGCCCAGCTCGTGCCCCGGCACGCTTGCCGTTGCAGCATACGCCGACGATCTTCTGCTCATGTTGCCCATGTCCGCACCGGCAGCCGCAGTGGAGGATTTCTTCGACGTGCTAAGTCGTGGGACTGGACTGCGGGTAAACAAGGCGAAGTCGTCGGTCGTACCGGTGGGTGCGACATGGGTCGGACGGCCTGACTGGATCCGCTTGGGGATCTCCACGGCCAGGTACCTGAAGTACCTGGGTGTCCCGTTGGGGGACTTCTGCCTCGCAGAAGCCTGGTCAGTTCGTCTCCAGAAGGTAGAGTTGGCAATGGGCCCGTTCCTGGAAGGCAAGTTCCTTCTGCCGGAACGGGCCGCCGTGTGGAACGCCTTCGCGGCTCCCATCCTCCGCCCCCTGCTTTTTGTGTGCCCCGTTCCCCGTGATGTTAAAAAGAGGACCAAGGACCTACACCGCATCGCCCTCTGGGGCAGCGGGAGGCCACGTGTGCCTCTAGATGACTTATGCGCTCCTCCTCGGGACGGCGGTCTCGGCCTCCTGACGCTGGAGCGCCTGGACATACAGCTGCGATGGCGCACCCTCGCCATCGCAGCAAAGTCATGGAGCACCCCTTGGTGCCTTCCGGCCCGAATCCTCGCCAGCCGTGTGTCCAGGACGCAAGGACCAGCGTCGTACCTTCTGTGCTCTAGAAGGAAGGTCAGAAGATGCGGCCTTCTCCGTGGGCGCATGGAAGCCCTGGTGAGAGACAAGGGCTGGACGGTATGCAGCCCCGCCAACTTCTCCGCCTGGCTGCTGGAATCCGTTGCGACGTGGGCCAAGCTGAACCTCCAGACTTCCCTGGACTGGAACCGCCTGCGATTCGGCCCCAACGCCCGCTGCACACTGCGGACCACTCTGGAGTGTCCCGCCAGGAGCAC